>JASDQU010101797.1:57154-70622 GCA_032191745.1 Picea mariana | reverse complement strand
TCACCTAAACATAGGCACACAACCACCCACGAGCACCGTAACCTTTGACATAAAGAATGATTTCGAGAAGCCACACTAGAACCAACAGATTACCAAGAGAGTGCACCTTCTCCAAGGGTAGTGCACAAGAGAAAGTATTGGAAAGACTGAACAAGAGAAAACTGTACAACTACAGTTGTTGTTGCTCCTCCTCCAAAATTGTGCATTGTTTCTAGTTTCTTGAGTGAGGGTGAGTGAGTGAACAAATGAGCCAATACATCCTCTATTTATAGTGGTTCTAGTCACAAGTATGGGATAACTTGTATTCCTAGAGGATAATATCTTAATATTATATATTATGCTGAGTTGACATGTCTTCTAGGGTTTTCACACATTTGTTTAGGGTTTCTCTTGCTTCCAGAATATTCTATTCTAGTCAAAGGTTACATATGGAGTTTAGTACCTCCCAAAAATACCATAATATCAACACTCCCTCTTATCTAGGGAGGTATTTAACCATGATGTTGCCTTTTGGTCTTCATAGCCTTGCTCGCTATGCCATGATCCTCTTGTCATGGTTATGCAGAACATGCTATTGGTAGAACCATTACATCACACATGGATACACCCATGTGGACCTTTCAATCTCATCTAGGGGCCACAACTCACTAGAGAACACTAGAGCTACACCTTGTAGTGTGTGTCACCATCATCATCATGGGATACACCTACATGACATGCTCACCCGTGGCTACACCCATGTTGTGAGTATCATCATTACTATAATCATCATCTCGTAGAAATATGGCATCAAAACATATTGTCTTACTTGTTCTTGGTATTCTTCTGTCATAGACAATATCACAATATCCATGAGCTTCATTTAGCTATATTGATGATCCATCTCCACCACCATGTGTTTAGCACCTTGAATCATTCTTGTACCATGATAAGAATCATGCCCACATCGGAGCCACAAAAACCTCATGGTGATCCTCTCATAGGATCACTCCTTGAATGCATTTAGCTCGATGCTATCGGACACATGTGTCTAGCACCTCGAGTCGGTCTTATCCCATGACAAGAATTATGACCACATCAGAGCCACAAACACCTCATGGTGATCCTCTCATAGGATCACTCTGTGAATGAATTTAGCTTGATTTTATCAAACATGTGGAATTGCACCTCAAGCACCTCGAGTCTTCAGTACATCGAAGAATACGTCAGGGAACATCTACTCCAGACATAGATGTTCCCTATCTCCTATGGTCTGCAACTCAGTTCATGTGGAGATAGAGTAGGCCCAATTCTTATCGGGGATACTCACCTACTCGTGAAAGTTTCAAGGCCCGATGCAATTCACACATATGAGATCTAGCATCAACTCGAATCTTCAGTCCATCGAAGATTACATTTGGGCTATTCCCACGTGATCAAATGTGTCTAATCAATCTTGGAATATCGACATGATGTTGCAATCATCAATACTACCCCAGGGAAACATTTTCATTCCTTCCAAGATTTTCCCAGATAGAGGCTTAGTGAAAAATTCAGCTATATGTTCATCTTTGGATAAGTGATGGAGCCTCACTGTTCCTTCTTGCACCATGTATCTGATGAAGTCTTGCAATATCCTTCATCTAAAATTATGAAGTCAACTCCCTCTATCTGAGAGAATCCTCGGACCACGCTTTCATCTACTGCATGCCCCTTTGCATCCTGCAAAGTTTCATGAAACCAAGGCGTCTTTCTAATCAATGACTCCCTCTGAGTCCTTTCAAGTCTTTCTTTTCTGTGGTAACCTTCCTAGAATACGTAGGATAACGTTACAAAAACAAAAACTACAAGAGAAAAAGTATTTCCAATATAATAGAATTTTGTATAATAACATATCAGTTTTGTGGTAATTCATTATAGCATTACCAAGGTGTCCTACCTGAGAACAAGAAGAAGAAATATCTCCTAGAGGAGATGTTAGTTCATATTGCAATTAAGTAAAATAAACATTTATATTAATAGTACATGCTACTAGGTATTCATTTGTTCCTAGCATTAATAAAATATAAAGGATTGCAATACTCACTTAAGAAGCAATAATAAAAATATCAAACCTGATATGAAAACATGGAGTCTAGCTACTGTTCCGCTTGAGTTACGTTTCTTATGAGACAAGTATTCTTTCCAACCTGAAGAGTGTGTTGTTCCTTTGAATGTATTGGATTTGAGATCCCTCTGGATCTACTAATGCTACTTTGAAAAAAATCCCTTCTCCTACAAACTCCCTCAAGATAGTGATATAGTTTAAACATATACAAGTACATACCTCCGGCAGTAGCGACACCATCCGACAATAGTGACAAGCAATGACGAACCCAAATTTTTTAAAGTTCTCCAACTTGCAATCTGGAGGTAGCTGTAGATGCGCTAGGGTAAGGTGCACTAGGACAACCAAAAATTAGTCCCAATACTTCACATAAACTTTCATTGCAACTGGTACTACAACTGGTGTTGTAACTACAAATGGAATTGCAATTGGCATGAAGGAACTGGCATTGCAACTGCAATTGTGATACAACGAGCTTGATAGAGAGCTTCAGATCTACCTTCCAGTGTTTAGACTATTTCGAAGGTGGTGTGGGCCCATAACCTATTAGAATATTGTGCTCGTTTAACCATAGACAGTTCTACACCATTGTCACCCAACCATAGGCACGCATCCACCCCAAAGCACTGTAATGTTTGAAAGAAAGAATGATTTCGAGAAGCCACACCAGAACCAACAGATGACCAAGAGAACACACCTTCTCGAAGTGTAGCGCACAATAGAAAGTACCAGAAAGATTGAACAAGAAAAAACCATACAACTCCAGATGCTCCTACTCCTCCTACAAACTTGCTTACTATTTCAGGTTTCCTGAGTGAGAGTGAGTGAGTGAACAAATGAGCCAAGACATCCTCTATTTATAGTGGGTATAGTCACCAATCTAGGCCAACTTGTCTTCCTAGAGGATAACATCTTAATACTATATATTCTGCTCAGCCGACATGTCTTCTAGGGTTTTCACACATATGTTTAGGGTTCTCTTGCTTTTGGAATATTCTATTCTATTCAAAGGTTACATATGAAGGTTAATACCTCCTGCAACTACCATAATATAAACAAGACCTTCCTTACAATCCATATGTACTCAAGATCTACCTTCTAGTGGTTAAACTAGTTTTGAAGGAACCTGCTTTGATACCAATTGTTGAACTTATGCTTATATTGTGAGGCGGCGTGAATCAATATAAAATACTTTTTACTTTATTTAACCATTCATCAATCGTTCATTAGCTAAGAAACAATAATCACATATAAAATCAATTCACAATGCACAAAGTTTAACATGGAAACCCACGAAACAAAACCATAAAAATTATCTTTATAAATTCATGCAGGCACCAACCTATTGTTACAATATTTTCATGCACCAACCTACTAGAGACACCAATCCCCTTAGTCGAGCATCAAATCAACAACACTTGTAGGCACCAGCCTACTAGACACACCTATCTCTTCAATTAAGCACCAAATCCACAAGATATTGTGTAGGAACCAAACTAATTGAGGCACCAATCTCATCAGTTGAACACCGACTCAGTAAGACCTGTATAGAAACCAATCCAATATATTTATACACAGAGTAATTTTGACTTCACCTGCATGCTTCATACTTCAGACATAGCTTCAAACCCTAGTCATATTTAACCTTCATTCCCTAGCGAGCCTCATATATTCAAACCCTAGTCACATTTATCCTTCATTCCCTAGTGAGCCTCATAGTATCATTCCCAGAATATGATCCAAGACTGCAACATCACAACCTAAAAACAACGCACTTTTCAGCATCACAAACCTTTAGTCTTTCATAGTGCACCTTAAGAACAAGAAAATCCCAAGAAAACCTCTCGACTTCTCTTCACACTTTTAGATCCCAAAAAGACAGCTCGACTCATTTAGCACACCTCAAATATCTTTGTGCACCTCAGACTTGATCTCTTTCTTGGATGCTCTTCAAATTCACAAATCTATTCTATATTTGTAGTATTTTTGTCCTCGCTTTTAGGGTTGACTTGTAAAAACTGGCTGAGGTGACCTAAATTTTCTGGCTAGGTTTCCTGACGTAAAAATTCACATATCCTCATTCCTAAAGTGTTAGAGGGAATGGCATACAACGTTAGAAACGTATCCGAATAGTATTTCAAAAAATATAACTTATGCTTCCATTTGATCTAGGTATCTAGAGTAAAAATGCCTTCAACGATAGGGCATCCAAACTAAGCATAAAAAAAATAAAAAACAATATTTTCAACAATATCCATCTTGCAATATTTATCTTGGACATTCATAGTCTCCCTCTATATTCACATCAATGAGAACAATCTTTAGAAAAATATTTTCATCAGAAGAGAAACAAAAATGGGTAGCAAAAATGCAAGGGTTTGATTTTGAAATAATTTACAGAAAGGCGAAGGACAATGTAGTAGAAAATGATTTTTCTATAATAGAAGAAGCCTCAAGATTATATTCTATTATATCTTATATTCCCGTGTGGCTGGAAGAAGCTCGCCATGAATGAAAAAATGAGAACAATACTAAACAAAAAATACAATGTATAAAGGAAGGGATGAACTCTATGGAACATTGGGAGTGGAAGTGAGATATACTTTGGTACAAGGATTAAATATTTTCATGCCCTCAATCAAAGTTAAAGAAAAACATATTAAGAGAGCCCCATGAATCTCTGATGCAAGGAAAAACATGGTTCTTTAATACATATCAAATGATAGTTGAAAAAATCATCGAAAAATCATGATTTTTTACCTTCCCCGAAAAATCGCCCTCTAAAAATCGCGACTTTTTCACTTTCGAAAAGTCGCGACTTATACTAAAAATTACCGATGTTTTCGAAAAAATCATGAGTTGACCTAAAAATTCATGAGACGCGCCCAAACCATGGGGATAAAGGTGATTTGGTATTTTTATTTTGATCATTTGACTTGTTTGTTGTTGAATAAGGAAGGAGAAGGGTTTGTGGTCTTCCTCAATCCTTGTGGAGGCAACTAAACAACCATCATCATCACCATCAAGGGTTTCTAGGTGAAGAAAGGGTTCAATTTCATTTTCCACCCAGTATTGAATCTTTCATTCATAGGTGCTATGTAAATAAAACCCACCATGTTAATTATTTTTTTCCATATATTTTTGCAAGTTTTCTTGCCTCTTTGCTTGCCTATGTTTTGGTTAATTGTTTTGGTAATTTTTCCATGATTTTCATGCCCATAAAACAATGTAATGTTTTTATTATTATTATGGGACAACAAGCTTGAGACTTTATGTTAATTCTTTATCCACCCTCTTATTGTCATTTTTCATTGCTAATAATCTAATCTAGAGGTCTTTTTTTTTTTACCAATGGGATGTTATTTTTTCAAGTGGGGTTTAATATCATTTTTTTTTTGTGCCTTAGGGTTGAATTTTGAAGCTACCAATTTCATCAAAAAATATGTCGAAGCCTTCGGATCTATTTTGGGTGTATAGGATGCCTATAGATGGGACAAACCGAAAATGATTGAGTTGCAAATTTTGTAGGAAGAAAATGTCTGGAGGGATTTGTAGGTTGAAATATCATTTAGCTAAAATCCTTGGGAATGATGTTGACGTTTGTCCTAATAATGACCTAGAGATTATGAAAATTGCATTTGATTCACCTGAAGAAAAGGATAAAAATAAATATGAAGCACCCGCAAAGAAGGATGAACTTTCATTTAGAAGTTCATCGACATCTACCTCAGAGGGACAATGTAGTGCGAGGGACTCCATAGATTCAAGTACAGGGAGGTTCACATATTTTTTTGTTCCACGAACCACCCATGGAGCACAACCTTCCATCAAGTAAATGTTGAAGAAAAATGAGAAAAAATAAGCATACAGGTTTGTGGGGAGGTGTCTTTTTTGGAGTGACATACCTCTCAACATCACTAAGAAAAATCCATTTTGGCAGATGATGTGTGATGACATTGTTGTTGTTGGCCCAGGGTATAAAATCCCTACCTTTGAGTAGTTGTGGGGGATAATTTTTCAATAAGAAAAGAAGGACATCAAATCTAGATTGGCAAAGCTAAAGCATTCATGGGAGATCTCTAGATGCACAGTGATGTCTAATGGTTGGACATATAGGAAGGGTAGGTCCCTTCTCAATTTCTTGGTACATTTTCCTAGAGGTACCATGTTTATCAAATCAGTGGATGCATCATCACATGTGAAAGATGCAACATTGTTGTGTGAGTTGATGGATGCGTTCATCCAGGAGATCGGTTTTCATAATGTGGTGCAAATCATAATATATAATGCAACTAATTATGTAGTTTCTTGTAGGTTTCTTATGGAGAGGTATCGTTCATTGTTATAGACTCTATGTGTTGCACACTATATTGATTTGATGCTCAAGGATATGGGGAAAATCTCCTTCATCAAGGAGGTGATTGATCAGGCTAGGAGTGTCATCGAGTTCATATATAAACATACTTTTATTCTTAGCCTCATGAGGAGACACACCAAAAATAGGGAGTTGTGACGTCCTGCAATCACTTGTTTTTCTACCAACTTCATTACTCTCTAGTATTTGCTTCGATGTCAGTTTGAGTTGAAGCAAATGTTTGTTTGTGATGAGTGGCAAGATTCTACATATAACAGGAGAGAGGATCGGAAATCCATTTCCAGGTTGGTGTACAAAGACTCCTTCTGGGAAGGAGTGTCAGAGGTGTTCTTAGTGAGTGAACCTTTGGTAAAGGTTATAATATTGGTTGATAGTGATAAGCCCACAATAGGCTATTTGTATGAGACCATGGATAGGTCCAAAGAAGCTATCCGGTCTTATTATGTGGGAAAGGGTAGCCATGGGTTTCATAGACAAATATTATTATGGGATTTGATTTATACTTGATGGACCAGGATGCTCCATCACCCATTCATGTAGCAACAATTTTCCTCAAACCCACATTTTCCTACACATGAAACTTTGATTTTGATGGCGAGGTGATAGTAGTACCATCCTCTGAAGACAAGTAGTAGCACCCATACTTGTCTTCGGAGGATGGTACCTGATGTCACGATTCACCTCGATATTAATCACGAGATAGAGATGTATCGAGATGGTACCAGAGTATTTGTCTATGAAGATGTTATTGCTGCAAGGGTTGTTTTTATTCCATGTAAGTCATTAGAATTTAGAAGATAGTTCAACTTAGAAATTTATGTTTTTAAAATTCAAACATACCATTATCTTTTTCCCGTAAAAAGGGGGAGAGGGCATTGATATTAGATAGCTAGCTACTAGTTTTGTTTCATTTGTCATTGTACATCAGACATCTACCTCATGATGATGAGATACATTTTATAATTATATGTGATGTCATTTTGTATTGGTTCTAACTTCTGGACCTTCAACATTCAGTATCGACTTTGATGTATAATTTTATTTGGAATTCACTACATATATATTAGTGATTTATCCATATTTATGTGCCAATGTGTTTATCTGACATTGTTGTTTCTTTGTATGTTTAAAATTTTGAAAAAAATGAATATATTTTGTATTTTTAATGTTTTTCGTGGTTTTCCAATTTTTTGTCAACTTTTGCTGAAATGATTTTTCCGGGACCCTCTCCAACTTTTTGTCGATGCCGACTTTTTCAATAGTGTATCAAATGATCAAAAAAAAATTCTCTTGGGAAGAAATGAAGAAATATATAAAAAAAATTGTAAGCGAATGTCAGGTTTTCCAAAGAAATTGAGAGACAGTAAAATCTCTAGGGTTCTTTTAGCCATTACACACACCTAGTCAAAGATGGGAATATATATCAATGGACTTCATTACAGGGTTACCAAAACCTAAAGGTAAGGATGCCATTTTTGTGGTCATTGATAGACTTACAAAATATGCACATTTTTGTGAAATTCAAAGTACAAATACAACAAGCCAAGAGGTAGAAGTGTTCATGAAGGAAATTTATAGACTTTGTGGTCTTCTGAAGCTAATAATAAGTGACAAAGATCCAAAATTCACATGAAAATTTTGGAAATAGTTATGGAAAATGAGTGGAACAACACTAGCCATGAGTTCAACATATCATCCACAAATATATGGTCAAACATAAATAGTTAAAAATGCTTAGAGGTTTATCTACGATGTTATTTTTTAGACAAACAATCTCAATGGATGGAGTGGCTTGCTTTCACAGAATGGTGGTACAATACTACTTATCACACATCTACTAAAATGTCTCCATTTGAGACCCTTTATGGATATCTAGCTCCTAGTATCTTATACTTGTTGCAAGATAAGTCCAAACTACAGAAAACATAGTTACATATGGAGAAGACTAAAGAAAGTTTGACAATTCTTGAGAAAACCTTCAACTGACACAAAACATGATGAAACAACAAGTAGATCAACAATGAAGTGAAAGGAAATTTGAGGAGGGTGATTGAGTATTTTCAAGACTACAACCTTATAAGCAATCTACACTCAAGAAAAAGAAGAATACAAAATTAGCTCCAAAATTTTATGGATCCTACAAGATTATTTGTAGGATTGGACAAGTGGCATATGATTTAGATTTGCCTTCTTCTTGCATTCATGAGGTTTTTCGTTTATCTTGCCTAAAAATGTTTTGGGACAAACTATGTCAGTGCAAATAGAACTTCCAGAATTAGATGAAGAAGAGAAGTTGATTCTTGAACAATTTTTTTTTATAGATCAATGTTCTCTATCTCTTCGGAATAGAACCATTATGGAGTACCTGTTGTGGAAACAACAAGTTCCCCTTTTATTTTATTCTCTTATGAGATAAAATAAATGCCCCCCCCCATTGATTTTACGTCTTAATTCCTATCCTACTTGTAATTCTACATTGCATAGCCTTCCTTGACCTAACTAGATAGAAGTGTGACCAATTGGAAAACACCTTGAGGAACCCCATGTGAGCCATACACCCCCAAATCTGGTATTGATGTCCCTATCCGCATTCATCAAAGAGACCTTTGAGAGACCCTCTATCGAAACCAAATCACCCATTGGATATCTAAGGCTGAGAAGGTGGCACAATCCTTCATGGTGACACACATCCTTTCAGAGGTAACCTACTCAACCGACATCTCCTAAATGATTCTGGGATATGTCCATAATAAGAAATGCCATATTAACTGAATTGTGGGAATAACTCAAAGCTAGTCTCTTCAATCTGTGATTTGGAAAAATGGGAATCTCCTCACTATCGAGATTTTTTAACTTGGTGATTCAAAGTTTGGAATTTATAATACTTCAATCTACAACATGCTTCTCTCTGTATACCATATTGCCAATTTCCCCTAGGTCTAAATGACTATAGGATTGTTTTCCTTCAAATTAATTTCATTAGCTAAACCATAAGAAAAGCAGATATGGGATTGACTTTTCCCACCACATTTTTTTTTTGCTTCATCTATAATCCTCTAGATAATCCACTAGAGAAAGCGGGGAGGGGGAGAGTTTTTGTTCATAAGTCTTTATGTGTGGAATCTATTGGAGAACATATACATGTTATTAACCAATACTTCCTTCCTATGCATGATAACTCTGATACTCTCCTCCATGAGATAAATCATCACTATGATGAGATTGTATGTCTCATTCTAAGTGTTGGGTATGTGTTATATTCTTTGCACGAGTAGTAGTGTCACATATTTAGGTGGTTTTTTTGCCTCAAGACACGTGTCACATATTTAGGTGGTTTTTTGGCACATGGTTTCTTTGCCGATGGTTTTCTATTTTTGACTAAGGAATTAGGATTGTTGACTAATCTAGATCATTGGGTTAGCGTTTTGGATGCCGCTAGATCCTATATGTATATTGTATTGTAAACAATGTATCACTATGAATGAATATAGAATATGATGGTTTCCCCAGTTTGGGTTTCCAGGGAAAAATCTCCGTGTAATGTTTGTATTTGACATTGTATCTTTTCTGTTCTTTTACTGAAAATCTGTTTACAGCAAATATTGTACAAGGTTAAAATCTACATTAATTTCATTGTTTTCCTTCAAATCAATTTCATTAGCTAAACCATAAGAAAAGAAGATATGGGATTGACTTTTCCAACCACACATTTTTTCTGCTTCATCTATAATCCTCCAGATAATCCACTAGAGAAAGTGGGGAGGGGGAGAGTTTTTGTTCATAAGTCTTTATATGTGGAATCTATTGGAGAACATATACATGTTATTAACCAATACTTCCTTCCTATGCATGATAAATCTGATACTCTCCTCCATGAGATAAATGATCACTGTGATGAGATTGTAGGTCTTGTTCTAAGTACCTGCTCCAATCTCATTACATCTGAGGGTTATAGTGTCATGCATTCAAACAACGGTAAAAGGTCAGGGTTACGACATGAATTTATAAATAGGTAGATAGGGAAATTTTGGTTATGTTGTTGATATCATGCAAATGTAGGGTCAGTTCGAATGAGATCAAATTCAATGCAATTGATTGATTAAGCATTCTCTGATTGAGTAGTAGGATAAGTAGGGATTGTGATGCATGCAAAGGATTTATGAAACATGCGCTCACATTCTTTTTGTCTACACAAGACGGGGAGATACTCATAATGATGTGAAGGGGATGATAGACCAGGGTCCCCCACTTACAAAATAAGAATGAATATCCGTTGATGGGAGACATTGGAGTGAATGCCACATATTGAATATTAGTAGGATGATTAGTAACATGAAGATAACCACGTAGATTTAACATGGACAAGTTTTCCCATAGGCTCAAAAGAACCATACACATGAATAACACAAACCCTTTTCATTGGTTCACAACTACGGGGATGTAATTGTTTATTAGACTTTCCAAAACCTGTGTACATGTATTACCGCAACCCGTGAGACACATACACGACCATTTCCGATTACGGGAAAAGAGCCTTGCAGATGTCACCGAAGACCTTGAAGCAATGTTCCTTCATAAACCCACCACCCACAAACCTCGTAAATACAACACTTATAAAATTTTCCTTTCTGAACCCCACCATAGTGGATCCGATATGTTTTAGTACTTACCTTCATTGGTATATCTGCCAAGGAGTTAATCACAGCCAAAATCTCATTCCAAACCTGCAATGTAGATCGTATTCCCTCAAAATACTGCGAAGTCTCATCGAAACCTCATCACAGGTAAAACCCAATCGAAAGTACCAATATAGTCGAGGATTTATCCATGAAACTGTAACTCGCAAACCACACAGAGGAAGCTATGCGGGAAACCTCACGTGATATTTCTACTGCAAAAGTGCTAATAAATTAAATCATGTGACCATGCAACCCCGCTACTCATAAATCTGCTGAGTGAATTTTTCGCAAACCTGTATCTTTCCCACAAACCTAGACCTGTTCCCGCAAACCTACTTATAACACAAATATGCCACCAACCTGCCTACTAATGATGAGTGACATGACTATCCTTATATGTGTATCATTCAGATTGTCAGCTCACATGCGTAAAATCCCCACAGAATGAGGGACGCATAATACAGTACAGGGAGTCCTAGATAGACATAGGACAAGTTTAGTTATTGCAGTACTTGAACTAATAACTGTCCRTGGATTTTCAGGTTCCAAAATATCGAGGTAATAAGAAAATATAAGGGTGGAAGATAATTGCCACGTGAAAAATTTGATAAACGACAGTTATTCCTAAAGGCAGGCGAGTCACACAGGTTACAGACATTAAAGGCAGATCCACCAATGACATATGAGAGATTACAGGTTGAAGAGAAGACGCAAATCACCAGTGCTCGAAGATAATATAAACCTTAGGTAATTGATGACGAACGTGTTCTTTCGATTAGGAATAAATGAATGAGACAATGATGAACACCCTCCCATCTCACCATCATACTCCAAAGAAAATTGTGTGAAACAATTAAAAAAGGAAGCAAAGGGCAAGGAGAATTCATTGTTTAGCAAAGAGAGGAATTGAGTGCAAGATTTCATGGCCACAAAAGTAGGAGGGTTTTAGTCATTCTCTAGGATATTCCACCAAGAGGGACTATCGAGATTTGACAACCCCGAGATAATGAGGAATTTCACTTATTTTTATAAGAAATAGAGTACCCTTTCTTAGAAGACATAGGACACAACTCGAGAGATGGAAGTAACACACTGTTCTACCTAAGTTATGTCTAGATCAAAACAAATAGCCAATTCTTGATCACACAACAAGAGCGAGACAGGTAGACGATGGTCGATATCTATTCGTGTTCAAAAATGGGTAACATTGAAGGGAAGACATACATTTACTTCTCGACCATTTGGTTCCCCTGAACCCTCATGACAGGTCTATGATCAAGGACCAATTTTTCCTATAGTTGGTCATCATTTGGACCAAATTTTCAAGGGGAGATCCCTTCACCACCGAATATTTCAAGTTTCTCACTTTCCCAAGGAGGTCATAATAGGAAGAAATATTATGTAATGATTTCTCTATGTTTCAAAAAATCCAAAATGTAATGGGAATGGGAAGAGTAGGGAAGTTGTAGCATTAGTAACAAAAAAATTATGTAATTAGGAAGGTGAACAATCAACCTTCAAATATAAAAGAAGTTCGATGTAACTTGAGGGAAGGGGGTGGATGGAGAACCGAAATTGGGTGTTGTATAACTCTTTATCAGACTCAAATACAAATAAGAAATATATTTTCTTGTTGTTTTATACTTGAAAATGAACTATTTCTTTGAGGGAGAATAATAACAAGCAATTTCATGATTCATTTGTTCAATGGTGCACTGTTGGTGATTGTTTTTTGCAAGTGTTTTCAATTTTTCATTCTTGTTAATTGTCTTTTGTAGAGAATAATTATGAATGGATTATGAATTCAATTACAATAACATGCTTATGGTCATCTACATGCAAACATGTATGCAATATTATTTGATTCTGTAAAATTATAACTATTTATGCTTTTCACATTAAATTATACACCTATAATCAACTCTGCTACTATTAGAATAGGATTGCAACTGTTCATTAATATATAATTGCATTACCATATTAAAATAGTTCTGCATTTAAAAAATTTCCTAGCTAATATGGAAAAATCTCTCTTCAAGGAGCAATTCATTTAGTTAATGGCAGTCAGGCCTGTTTTCACACAGTTTGTAGTTAATATAATAGAAGGATGAAAGGAGGTTAAACTGGCATAACTAAACCAATCCCACCACTGTCACCTCAATGGGAATGTTCTTTCTATTTAGGGAGTTAAGGCCCAAGGGAGACGTCCCCGATGATCTGGGGTTTTGAGAAGGCAAAGAAGGCTTAAGAAGGCTTAAGAAGGCTAAGTGATAATATTCCCCCTCACAAGTCACCACTTGATCAGAAAGTCAGGCTTAATAGCCAATA
>JASDQU010101796.1:416985-454728 GCA_032191745.1 Picea mariana | reverse complement strand
TCTTTTCTTTTCCGACTCTGAGAAATCTGACTCTCTTTTGTTTTCCATAAACACAATGCTCATAGAAGTCCAAATCAATTTGTTTAAGATCTGGAAGCAAATTTCTTTTGTAAAGTATCTGCATACCCTTCTCACTCATGTGTCCCAGCCTATGATGCCACATTGCTGTATCCACTCCTGTAGAAGCTAAAGATATAGAAGAGTCAGTATTACCAGTATTACCAGTACCTACCTTCTCTCCTTTCACTATCACCAATGATCCTTTGAGGACCTTCCACGTCTTATCTATAAATATGGATATACAACCTTCACTTGCCAACTACCCTGTTGAAATTAGATTTTTCCTTAAATCTAGAATATGTATTACCTCTTTCAACAACCATTGGTTTCCATTGCTTTGCTTTATTTTTACCTTTCCCATTCCAACAATTTTGCATGGTGCATCATCACCCAAATGAACCTGTCCAAAATCACTTTGAACATAATCTAGAAAATGTTTCCTATGGGGTGTGGCATGAAATGAAGCCCCTGAATCTACTACCCAGGACTCATAAATATTATCTACAAAAAAAATCAAAGCATCTTGTAACACATCACCTATTACATTTGCTTCCTAATTTCTCTCTTGCTATCCATGTCTTTGTTTCTTTGGAGCTCTTTAGTCTTTCTTAAGATGTCCTTTCTTCCCACAATTACAGCACTCTATCTTTCCAAGTCTGGATTTGGATCTGCCCTTCCTAGAATTCCCATGGTTCCCTGAGTCTTTTCCTCTATCTTTTTGTCTTCTCCTGTTCTCCATGTTCAACACATTACCTGATGTCTCACCTGTGCTTTTCCGTCGCATTTCCTCACTAAGGATAACACCAACAACACCATAAAATTTTAAAGTATTTGAACCAGAGACAGAGTTACTTACAACCATGACCAAGCCATTCTATCTTTCTGGAAATGAGCACAAGATTAGAAGAGCCCTAACCTCATCATCAAAGTCCACTTTTACAGATCTTAGTTGATTAGTAACCGTATTAAATTCATTTAAATGATCTGCAACAGACCCACCTTCCGACATCTTCATATTAAATAATTTCTTCATTAGAAATACCTTATTGGATGTCGAGGGTTTTTCATACAATTTGGCCAACACATCCATCAAACCCTTCGTTGTCTTTTCTTTCGAGATATTGAAAGCCACCGATGCTACCAGGCTTAGCCGTATCGTTCCTAGAGCCTTTCTGTCAAGAATCTCCCATTCTTAGTCATTCATGGTAGCCGGATTCTTTTCTACTCTGATCAATGTTAGGAATAGATCCTTCTAATACAAATAATCTTCCATCTACATCTTCCATAACTGGTAGTTTTGGCCATTAAATTTCTTGACCCTAAACTTTCCATCTTCCGACATTGCTCCCACTCAAACCAGGAACCCTCTTTTCCTACGAGTTACCTTATGCTCTGATACCAGTTGTTAGAAAAACAGGACCGTGAAGCAATAAAATAAAACAAATGCAGAAATAAAACACAGAAGATACACAATACAAGAGAGACACAGATTTATGTGGTTCACCCAGTGTGGGCTACGTCCACCAGAGAAATTGCCAGGTCCTTTCTTTATTATTATCCATCAAAATGAAGGGATACAACCTACATCAAAACTTGTTGTAACTTTCTCTTCTTTCTCTCACAGTCTCCTCTCTCAGAATATAATACTTGCCAACATACATAGCTGCAATACATTTCCCTCATAAAAGAGGGTTTCATTCTAGGGAAAAAAACCCTAACATAATCTCTATCGTTAGATCTGCGACCTTATAATGAATGGTCCAGATTTACAATGAAATTACAATATACTTTTACAAGGCAATTTTTGCTTCGAGGGCTTTTCCCCCAGACCCCCCAGCCGTGGGGATAGCCCCCCCGGACCCCGTAGAGGGGGTACCCCCCCTCTGCACTGCCCCGCGTGGAAGATTGTACATACTTCTAGGGTGTAAATACTTCATGGGGTATAAACACGGCTAAAAGTAAAATATCTCTAAATCAGAAAGATAATCAGGCTCCACAACTAACACCTAGTTGGGCTTTTTCGCCACCTAATTTGGAAAAAAATTGAAGAAGATAGGCTTCCTAGAAGTTCCCCTTCAAACTTGTTGTCTCTGGATCGACAAATTGCACCTCTATGTGTCCAACCTAGCTCACACACTCATTTCCATGCTAAAACCTAGCACTAGGTGCATAATCGCAAAACTGTGCGAACTGTAGGATGGTTAGGGCTCCTAGCCCCTAACCGCCTAACCGTTGGGCATGTGTCTTACCATACGACCGCACCCGCACACAAAAAAGGGCCAAGGTTTAAACTTATGGTAACGCACCAAGTGTCAAGCATGCAGGCTCTGAATATGTGACCGGGGGCTGGGGCTTAGCCCCGGCTCGAACCACACCCAACCAACAAATAATTCAAACTTAAATATATATGAAACCATTTATATAACAAGAACTAATGGTGGGTGCGCCAATTGGGCGACCCTTCCCAAAGCTCTTCCCCTGCCTAGAGGTTGTGGGGTCGAGTCCTGCCGACTACACAAGTTTTAACTATAGCCTAGGTGACACGTGGTGGCCCTTGCTTGGGCCACATGTCACCAATCCATTCGCCACAAATTCCACGTGTCAATAAATTATTCGACCATCCAACTACCAACTGTCTGCCAACTCATCCCTACCACATCTAGCTCTGCCACATCATCGTACAGCCCTGCCATGTCAGCATTCGTATGGACTGTACGAACTGTACATTCAGCAAAAAAAAAAAATTGCTTGTTTGATGATTTGAACAAAACATGGTATCTCACTCATCTAACATTTGTTTGAACCCAAACGAGTTGTGTTGGGTTCGTGATGACGAGGCCTATGCACCCATTTGATTTGAAGTGATTCTGATCACTTTGAATTTTGAGAAAAAATTGATCCCCTGGATCACTCACTCAACTCCATGCCTTCCCACCGGTAAAGATATTGTAATGTATTTCGGTCATAAATTTCTCTTCTGACCTTACACATTAGGGGGTATCTATTATATTCCAAAAATTCCCTACCTATGCATACATGGCATTGGCCCTTCCACTTACACAATTTTCCAAATTACTATTGAGGATTCTTCTTTAAAAAATTATTTTTTGGAACATATACACGCCTTGCAGAACTACAGTCTGCATACACATGTTGGTTGCATACTAGTTATTTTGCGTACATACACAAGTTGCATGATAGATAGCTTGTGTTTACCTCCAAAAGTTGCAAAAAATATATAATTGTGAGGAATTCAATGGAATTTATAGTCTATCGAGGGTTTCCCAACCAATTCACCCATTGCATCTCATCCCCAAACTGAATAAACATATTTTTCTCATATAAAAATAGGTCTTGGGGTCCCATTTACAACAACAAGCAAGAGAACAAGTAAACTCTACCAAAATCCCTTCCCCTTCTAGCCCAAATTTTTCATCCCTTTCTGAGATTTTGCCTCAACATTCCCCCTCCAGCCCTTTCTCCTTATACAACCCTTTCCTTTTTCCTAAGAAATTAGTATTTTGTGAGAGGCAAGAATGGGAATGATGCACTTGGAGCAACAATAAGAGGATCCCGGACCTGGTTCGCGGAGCGTTTTCCGATAAGAAGGTTGTAATCTTTCTTATATTCATATTGAATAAAAGAGTTATTTCCTATCCCAATACATTGTGTCTTTATGCTGAATTTATTAATTTATTTATGTTTATATTTGAACATTAATAGTGATAGGTAGAGATCATATATCTTGTAGCATTTTTTCCTAAGTTTTTGCAGGTCATCTTTGGAAGGAGACCAATAATCAAGGAAGCTACAAAGGTGAAATACGTCTACACTAGATGTTAGGACAAAAGGTACACCTACTTTCTTCTCTCTTGTTAACTAAGTTTAGAAATTTTTAGGGTAGCTTAGGAATAGAACTATATTTTAAGGGAAGATAGTTCTCTTCCTATACCTCGACACAGTAGAGTAATAGGGGGATTTTCCCTGTTAGCAGATGCAGAGGAGGTATTGATCAAGGATATCATAACTCAATCGGATTTCGATGGGGGTGAGGAGGATACCACTGAAACAACAGTGGAAGGTCAACCCACTATTGGATAGAAAAGAAAGGCACAGGATGTCGCATATATCACACTCCCATATATCTTGGACACAATGGTCAAAGTGGAGGATATGCTCAAGAAAGTTGCCAAGCTTAGATACTCAAACCATGATGTTCGCGACATAGAAAATTTTCTAGATTTGGAAGAGGGAACCTATTTGGCAGACTCGGGGGAGATAGGACCCCTAGGCAGACCCATGATATAGCCCACGTAGTGGATAAAAGGGCTCTACAACTCTAGCATCATGAACCTCCTAGACATACCACACTTCGGGTGCGGTAAGAATGTGGGTGTGTGTGTCAAAAAACTATTGGCCAAGGTACACAAAGGTATTCTATGGATGGATTGATTTCCAAAATTACTTGGTTTCCCACTATTTGGTGCACAACCTGAAGAATACTTGGAAAATAAAGCGTGTGAAAAAGAGATTGTTGAGATATTAAAAGAATAGTTTGGCATAAACAATCGAAACAGGGGTGTATTGTCCTTAAAGACATTAACAACGATGCTATAAGGTTCATCAGCAAGATAATGGCTTGTAAATTATTCAAAAAGTGTAGGAAATAAGAGGCTCCAATAGGAGTCATAGCAGTCGTTGCGCAATGCGTGAAAGGAGTAATGCCTAGCTGAGTGTAGTACCTCTTAAACTAGTTTTTGATCGACTACAGGGATATGCAGGAAAACGGAACTGAGTTCCATTATTCCTATCTCATAATACTCATAAATTTGGTAGGTTGGAATGAGCCAAAGTTTTCATTATTTTTTGACAGGACGGGGAAGTGCTATGTATCACAATATGAATCCCTGTGGCAAGTAAAAGACAATAAAAATCAAGAAGAAAACAATGTAGTGTTTGTAATGTTTCTGGAAGACATGCAACAAAAATCTGCCAATGTGTGGAGGATTACTATTGAGGTGGTCCAAGAATACAAAAATATTTCCAAATTTAAGGCATACAAACACCATATGTGGATCCAAGCCACAAAGGACCCGAAGAAAAAATGGTTGGAGATGCAGTACCGTGTCTCAAGGGAAGAGGTCAATTGGATCATTAAAGACTCGCACGCGCAATGGAAGGTGCCAACAAAAAAAACAATAGCCAAAACCAAGGATCAAGCCTAGGCAGGAGCATCAAAAAATACAAGTAGCCTGATTGACAACACCAGGAAGGCTACAGTGTGCACTCAAGAGACAGGAAGCAGCACAATGCCAAAGAATCCAAGGAGGAAATAAATGATGTCTAGGGAAGAAGTTAAGGGGGATGCCAAGAATGGATAAATCTCTTGGCCCAAAGACGAGGAGGAATGGATAAAGAAGAGTGGGGCACAACCCTCACATGCAAAGAGAGATATAGCACAGGAGGAAGAAACATGCAAGAGGATGAAATAGACTAAGAATTCCCTATTCATTACCTTAACAGAGGATGATGTCGAGCTAGTGGTAGACACAATCCACGACAAGGGGGAAGATGTGGTCCACACACTTGAGGCATAGAGGGAAGATATCATGGAGAAGTTAGTGGATTTCCATGATACTCTATAAAGGATGAATATTTTTGCAATGAAACAAGATACAACGCAACATCCAAAAAAGACATAACAACCCCCTGCACAGAATGCCTAAGAGGAAACAATGGAGATAGTGGTGAAGAGAAGTGACACCTTCATGGTTACAAAACAGATGTTGCGAATGGAAAAGGAAACATAACAGAAGATAGTGGGGGACATTAGCCGAATTGACTTGGTTATATTGCAGATCCCTACAAAGGAACTATACGAACTACAAGCAAGTGTCATGTAAGAATTCCACTCCAGAGCTCGCGTAGATGCCACCAACTTGGAAGTTGGCAGAGAGGTAACCAAAGTGATATAAATCACATGTGATCAATTGAATATGGATAAGGAGGAGGAGAAGAAATGAGCAGACATATTGGATAAAGGACTGACATTAGACTACAACATCATCCCAGAATGTGCCTAGGAGCCAGAAGACACACTTGAAGGGAAATTTTAGAAGATTGTGTAGGATATGGAGTAGTAAAAAAAGGACATCACCCAGCTTACAGACAAACTAAATCCTTCTTCACCTTTGGAAGTCAGAGAGAAAATGGAACAGGAGGCTACTGTGCACGTCGAAAATATTGCATAAGAAACTAAGGAAGTGCAGGAACTATATGAAAGAACTGCTCAAATATGAACCAACTTGGAAGAGGATGAGAAAATATAGCAGTTGGACCATAAACAAGAGAATATAGTAGTTGACATCCAAGAGTTAAATAAGAAACAAAAGTCCATGGCCATCCTTGAGAGGATGAAGAGTGCGTGGGATATGAAGAACCTACAGGCAACGTTGAAGGCTGCTTAGGATGAAAAACAAACAAGACAAGATCAACTTGAGCCACTACAACAGGACGCAGAGAGGATGATCGAAGAATTACAAGAAGAGAAAGGGATAATAGATAAAATGCATACAAGTGTTATAAGAGCACATTACAATGTATATTTTGGAAAAGCTAGCAGAGAAGAGCACCCAAGTGAAACAAAAAGTCAACCACTTATCAAAAGTGGTTCACGAGTTGTAGCTAGCCATCCAAAGTGTGAACTAAGGAACAATGGTTCTGGATGAGCCACATGTTAGTGTTGGGGGCATGTTGGAACATGCCCATTTTGGGAGGAAAGTCTATTTTGGGTGCATGCTTATTTTTGGAGAGAAAGAGTTATTTTTGGAGTGCGCACCATAGGTGGCAAAAAATTAGCATGCAGAAAAAGAAGGGAAAGTAACATGCAAAAGGAGGAAAAACAACGTAGTGTACATGTAGATAGACCTAACCATGTTAGGGTTAGTGTTTTGAAAAAAATGTAATGACTATAAGCCAATAGAGTAGTATAAATAAAGCATGAGGAGGTCTATGAGAGGTTGGTTATTGGTTGATTGTTGTTCAATTGATTATTTCTTGAATATGTGAGGAAATATATTTTTGAGTTGAATAAGCTAGTTTTTTAGGGTTAGGTCATAGGATGTGGAGCCTGGTGTGATCTAATTCGCCTCGAAGAGGGTACTTACCCTCCTTTTTTGTAATCATGAAGATATAATTAGCATAGTACATATTTTGCAGAAGAATGAATAAAAGAGCAGAAGAGATAGATCTTTATGGATGTATCCCCGAGGGGGTTGAACCATGATAAACCTAGTGTATTAATGTGTTTTAATGGATTCTTTGATGTTATGTTATGTATCAATTAAAGAATGAATGGTTAAATATGATTATAACATCATGCATGCGTAGTTTAATGATGAATGAATCCTAGAAGTAGATAAATGTATAATAATGTTAATGCATGAGAAAAAGGATAAAAACACAACCCCAATCCCTTTCTAGACTTCAAACACCTAAGTATTTCAGTCCCCCATAAAGCTATCTCGGGTGAGATTGCGTTGTGCACTATGTGCATAGTGTCTCCTTCTGGTTTACTAGGAGGGTTGATAGTTTTGAGGGTTTTATTGGAAAGCTATAAATATCATAACCTAAGTCATCCCAAGCATCCAAAAAAAATGCTCAATATATTTATCTTTCATATTTGCAAGCCGCTTAACCCAAAACTCTATGTCATCGAAAGAAAAAATTCCATCCTTTGTAGGAACAAAAGGAATGGTGTCAATAGCATTAGGGAACTTGTAAAGACATTTATGGTAGGAATTCCAATCCCTTAAGCGAATCAAATTATTTTCTTTAGTATTGTGAATTAGAATTTGCCTCCATAACTTTTTAGGATCAATCTTAGATAGGTGTAAAAGTCACTCTTTCATTTTATTTATATAGTACCATTTTTTTCTTATTAATTAGGGATTTGTACATATTCATCTTATCAGGTTTGAAATACTCATTAGAAGCATCTCTAATGTATTTCCAAACAATTTTATATCATTTATCATACCAAGGGTTGGATCTATTCTTCTTTTTAGAGGACACCTCGAAAGAGAACTTGTTAATAGAAGTGGAAAATGTAGTTGTAAAATTATGATAGAGGTCTTCAATGTTGTCCTTATAAGTTAAGATATTTAATTCACTATTTAAATTGTTTAAGAAAATATCAACTTTACTTTTGTCAAAAAAAAAAAATTCCTTTAATTATTAGAATTTTCTTCAATCGCGCTCATGGGAAAGACAAAGTTTAGAGTTAGGGTTAAAAGTCTATGATAAGAGTCGTATTCATGGGAATTTAAAAGGTCAAAAGTTGTTATTTGGTTGGAAACAAACATATCAAATATCATATAATCCATGACACTACTACCTATACCATGAATACAATTCATTTGGTTGATGTTTGGCCACTTCATTACTTCATTGCAAATTATAAGGTATTCAGAATTGCAGAGCTTGACTAGATCAATACAAAACAAATTATCACTTAAGTCTTCATAGCTCCTTTTGTATCTATTAACTAAAACAAGGTCCTCATCTAGCCATAAAGGATCATGGTTGGAATCATTGCTTAAAAGAATTAAAATCTAACCATAAAACACATCTAAAATATTTTCTAAAGAAACGAAAGAAAATATTCCAATTGATAACATCTTGAACATAATAAAAATTAGTTCACCACAGTTGTATCATAGCTTCATTACTGATCCTGGCCATTCGCCATATAGGCTTCTATCCACATTGAAAAATATTCAGATTTTCTATGATCTTCGAGTCATATTGAGAACAAGTTTCCCTTGGCCATTCATAATTTTACGTGAAGGGGAAACATTAAAAATAAAAATATGCCAAAAAATATTACCAGGCTATGAAATATTATTTCAGCTTCAAAAGTTAGAAGAAATTAGGGAAAAGAAAAGAAGAGGAGAAAAAAAAATAAAGGTTTCCGTAAAGGCACGTGAACAAATATAAGTGCACACCAAGAAAATGTATGAAAAGGTAATTTAAATAATAATAAAAGTTCCAACACCAAGAAAAGGTAATTAAAAAAAAAGTTCCAAAGAAGTGGAAAAGTGAATATTTTATTTTACCTTCAGAGATTTACCTACACCTTGTTTTGGAAAACCATTGGTCCATGGTATTCCATACCATATATATGTGTCTGTATTTATTTCTAAAGAACTATACCATAGGGTATAAAAAGGAGTATTTAAAGTCTCCTAAGATATTTAAAATTTTTAATTGGTGAAGTATTTATAAGTGGAAAAAGAAAGTATATAGAAAAGGATTTTAAGAATATTAAAAGGGAAAGTGATAAAGTTTAAAGAGTTATTATTAAATTTTATTTGAGGATCTTTTGCATTACATTTTCGAAGAAGTACCAAGTGAACTATGAAAACTACAAATAATCCTACATTTTTGGCAAAATGTCCATTTTGTGCAATGGTGTTTAATTTTCAAGAACCCTTTAGAAATCAAAATTTTAATTGCACAAAATGTTGAAAACCATTTATTCTAACAGAATATCAAAATGACTACAAGAAATTGGAAGACGAACTAGAATATTATAAATACACCAATAGAAATTTACAAAATGAAGTTGTCATGGAGAAACTTAAGAGTAAATTGCATTCTTTCCAAGAAGAACGTAAGGAGGAGTTGCATGCACAAATTAAATACGAGAGAAAAAATATGACAAGACCTTACTGGAATGAAATCAAGAAATATCTTTCCTAAAAGATCAAAATCAGAAGTTAGAACAAGCTAATCAAAATCTTAAGAAATTATCAAAGAAAGATGAAGAGAATAGTCGTTTAAAGAACCATAATCAAAGTTTCGTTGAACAAATCAATAAGTTCAAGAACGATAAATTAGGAAAAAAAAATGAAGAAACCTTGTGTTTAAAAAACCTTAATCAAAGATTATTGAAATATATTAGAATGTTGAAAGAGGAAGAATCGAAGAAGGAAGACAAGAACAAAGTTGATAAAAGTAGATAAGGAATAAAACTCATGCCTAAAAATACATAATCAAAGTTTACCCACCCATATTAAGAAGATAAAGAGTGATAAGAAGATGGTACAAAAAAATTTAGAACTTACCAATAAGGAATCATTGGTAGATAAAGAGACAATGATTGAACCTATGGAACTACATAAGTCTTCTAATGGAAAAAACCTGGTGGTGGATAAATAAATTAGCACATACCCAATTAACCTTACAGCTGAAATGGATTCAGTTGATGCAAATAGGTCTTCACATGTCGAAGTAAAAACAAGCCAAGGCTATGAAGAAGATTCAATTCCAAGTTCTATTCAAGAAGAAGCTACAAGTACATGAAGTAAATACCAGGTTGCAAGGATGCCTTATAGATATCCCAATCACAAAAGTTGATACTTCAACCAATCAATGTATCCATAGAAACAAATGACAAATATGTAAAAAAGTATTACCTCTATTACAAATGATGCTCAAGGTAGAAGTTATCATGGGAGTCAAATACATCAAATTGTCTACAAGAACCCCATAAAATCCCCATTGTGCAGAAGATAGATTTAAGGTGGGAAGAATCCCTTATAATTCGATGGTTCTACATAGCTCTTAGAAGATACTATCATTTCAAGTCCTCAACGATCACTAATTCAGGAATAAAGAATAAGGAGACGATATTACAAGACAGAGAAAGAGATAAGTCTTCCATAAGTATGCTTTGAGGACAAAGCATTTTTAAGGGGAAGTCAATGTTATGAACACAATATATATAGAAATAGATATAACTAATGATAATTAAATATAATAATTAAACACATCATAAATCAAAAGTAATGACTTATCTATAGGACGTGCCTATTCATGAAAGGGAACCCCTTGTGAAGATATATAAATGGGCCCTCATTCTCATTGTAATCATCCCACATTCATATACATTATTATTTAATATATTATCTAAGTTTATGGGTTATAACCTGTTGTCCTACCTACATTGGGCATTTACATAAGTGAACCAAGTTGGTTCACCACAAAGGTATAGCTAGAGGACATTGTGCAGGAAAAGATACCACACAAAAGGTATTGTGTGCAGGTTTATGGTGGCCAATAGTTCATAAAGATGTGAGAGAATATTGCCAAAAATGTGATGTCTATCTAAGAGTGGGAAAACCCAGTGGGAGGGATGAGATGCCCCTAAGACCTCAAGTAACTCCTCAGGTATTTGACAAGTGGGAAATAGATTTTTTTTGAACCTATTAATCCACCAGCAAGAAGGTAAGGAGAAATATACATCATTACTATGATATAATACTTAACTAGATGGGTAGAAGCAACACCAGTCAAGGATTGCAGTGCAAAGACAACAACACACTTCTTATTTGAGTAGGTGATTACAAGATTTGGATGTCCCATGATTTTGATGAGTGACCAAGACACCCATTTTATTAATATTACCATCCAGGCTATGACTAAGTAATTTTAAGTCTATCACCAAAAGAGTACACCCTGTCATCCTTAGGCAAATGGGATAGTAGAAGCTTTCAACAAGATTATGGAGAATGCATTGACAAATATCTGCAATGTTAACAGAGATGATTGGGATTTAAAAATACCAACAGTATTATAGGCATATAGGAGTACATGCAAGGAGTTGACATGGAAAAAACCATTCATATTGGTGTATGGACAAGAAGTACCGGTGCCGATAGAAATTTTGGTACCCAGTCTGTACGTAGTAGTAGCTGCAAATACGACAGAAAGAGGCGTAATACAAGAGAGGTAAGTCAACTAATGGAACTAGAAGAAGACAGGATTCAGGAAGGATTCCACCAAGAGGTGCAGAAAGCAAGGGACAAATCTTGGAATGATAGACACATCAAGAAGAAGAGATTTAAGGAGGGAGACCTAGTCCTCCTCTATGACAACAAATTATTTCAACATTCTAGTAATTTCAGAATGAATTGGCTAGGGCCATATGAAGTGAAGTATGTCACAGATGGAGGATCTGTGCAACTAAAGGACTTGACAAGAGTAGATCTGCAAGGAATGGTGAACGATATTCAACTGAAACTATATAGGGACAATTGACCTACTAACTCTTAATAGTCACGGCGCAGTAAGGAAGCCATGTGTATAGTGTACTATAGTAGATATTAAGAGAGAAAAACTTATAAAAAGACATAAAAAGGACAAAAAGAACAAAAATGAAGACAAAGGAAGAAAAAGAAGAAAAATTAAAAAAGAGGAGGAAGTTGGTTGAACAGAAAGAATGTGGAAAAATTCACGCACAACAACTGATGCGACAAAATTTGGAAGACTGTGTGGAGGACAAATTGGACATTATGGAAATGCACAAAAAAAGGTGAAAAATACGGCCAAACATTTATGACCAGATTGTTAATGGGTAAATCAGTATATGCAGACATGAACTAACCCCCCCTAGATCCACCTGGATCTAGAACAAAACAAGACAGAACACAATGCTTTCCCTAGGTTTCAATCATTGATTTTAAAAACCAAAGAAGGAATAGATAGCATACCTTATGAATCGCTTCCTTATGTCTTTGTTGATCCTACCTTACTCTGATGTTCCTATGAGATCAGATCTGCAATAGCACAAATCAACCAACGTGAAAGTGGCAATAGTGAAATTCAATGACAACCTAAACATGTGATCAAGGAGTCATGTAATAAAATATCAATCATTTTATGGGAAAGAGACGTGCCATCGTATTATATTAATGAAAGGTAGAAGATACAACCGAATCTCCTTGATGTCACAAGTTCCCTTTTAGCGACGCTTTGTTCTGACACAAACATACATCTATTCCGACATTTGCATGAATATTTATCTCAAAAGCTTGATGGATGAGTGGAGACCTCAAGCATCGCTTGAAATAGGATTCTTCACACAGTCTTCAGCCTATTCTTTTCTTCAGTCTCTATTCTTCTTTATGCTTGTACCTCTAACATTTTCCATGAGAAGCCTATCATTATATAGGAGAAGATGAAGTGGTTAAAGAGATGAGGATGATCCTATCAAATAAGAGAAATCAATAGGATCGTAACCATATGGATGCCATCTCATATTTCCAGAAGATTCCACTTCTAGAAGCTGCTAGAACTTATTTCCTCTTTTAGTTTTAAAGCGCCACTGCGACCTACCTATATAGCAACCTATGGAAATCCCACAGGCTGGCTATAGTGCAGTATGTAGAAATCATGGATTTCTACACTCTGTAAAAGGAGCAGCCTGCGGCGGCCTTCTAAAAATTCATCTTGCAAGGGTGGAAAGAGGTTTCTTTTCTCAGACAAAAGATTATATTGGGAACCTAAACACATGTTTATGTAATCATCATTAGGGTGACCAAAATAATTTGTAACAGAATTCCCCCCAAAGCATGATGCTTGAACTCGAAATAGCCGAAATACTTTGTAAAACAACTATGTATGTGTCAATACTAGGGGCGCACCAATCAGGAACCTGCGAACAATAAAGCATATGTACAATATCACACTATGTCTGAAGTAGGCATTCCCATGTTCAGACCATAAATGATCGAAATCATAAATGTAGGTCATGGCCACCAATTATACAACGTGGATCAATGTCAACAAGATTTTGCATAGCCACTAGGGCTACACTGTGGATCCATGCATCAAAAACTCAAGTACAAACATAGCCATGAAACATACAAGGTGGATCTATGTGTCAAAACAAATCACAAATACTCCTTCACAACCTGGACCAAAAAATGATGAAGTCCAGGGTCTTCAATCCATCGTCCGTTAGTACAATTCTAGTCATGCGATTACAGATGTTGAAGTCGAACGTGAATAGAAACCACTTGATATTGATGAAAAATGTTAACAAGTGCGAGGGAAATCACCAATGATGTCAATGACTCCCATGGTACTCTAGTACAATCCAACAAGTGTGAATAAATGATTTGAAGTTGAACACTTGACAAAATATCTTGATCAGGGATCAATGGTATGAATCCATTATCGAAAGCAAAGAAACCTGCCATTGAGGCATGCAAGCTCTAAGGTACTAAAAAATTTCTAACTCTCTTTCCTGGATAATGAGTTCAAGTCAACAAGAAAAGACTCGTCACAGGAGGGCCTTGATGTATCCCCCATCAATGACAGGAAATGAGTAACAGATTTAGGGTAGAGAAAAATATATATGTGACTTGGGACTGACACAAGGAAGGCCGACATGGTAATAATGGACAATTACAGATGGCCGACTGGATAGAAGGTTCTGGTTGAACTTCTCTTGAACATATGAACGAAACAACAATGATCTTGGCAGTATTGACTCAAATATGACCCAAGATATGAACTTGCAGAAGGTCAGACAAGAGACAAACGGATTACCCAACCCATATTCAAATGACGAAGAGGGGTGTCATGTTCAAGAGTGATTCTTGTTGCCATTAATACAAACACAGAGACACATTCCTTTCCCAATTGTCCCCCACCATTTCTAGCGAGTACCTCTTTATTTTTACGCAATCTTGAGGAGTATAACATATGCTTATCAATTTAAGCTCATCCTTCAAACAAGTCCCTCAAAGTATATTTAACGAACCCTAAGAAGGAGTGGTTTGGTCCTGTATGGGTCCGTCGATGTTTGTTTAATGAGTCCAAAGATAGAAAACTCGAAGGTTTTTCATGTTTATAGAGTCTGGAAAAACACTTAAAAGAGAACTCTCTCAGTTCCCTTTTTGTACAATAGTTCGACAGGACTGAAAAAGTGATAAACTATTTCCCATCAAACTTTTTCTTCAAATACTTTTACGAGCGTGAAAAAAGAACAAGGTCGCTTGGCAATATTTTCGTTTTTAGGGACCATGAAAAGAGCTTAAAGAGTTCTCCATAGGTTTTGTTGTTTTCGTGTTACCGTAGCGAGTACGAAAAGATGACAAAAGTATACTCGGTTATGTTCTCATTGATTTTTGAGCCCGAGAATGAACAAATACTATGCTCGAGGTTTTTCTGAAAACCCCTAAAAAGTAATTGTATATGGGACAAAAATAGAATAAATCACAAAAAATTGTCCATAATTCACTGTCCAAGGTCCTAAATTTTTTCCTGCAAGGAACAACACTTACAATACCTTTAGATTTAATGGGTTTTTGACTAAAATGTATATATATAAAACAAAATATTAGAAAAAATTGTAAAAAATAAATAAATAGAAGCAAAAAGTCTTTTTCAACATTTCATTTTCACTTGGTCAAAAACTTACCAGAAACCCTTGTTTTTTACCTCAACTTTGGCGAAGGATTGCGAAGGCCGCAGGGGATCATTCAACGAATGGATTGCATAAAATAGGTAAGCATCTCATCTTCTATCTTTTCAATGGATTAATTTTTGTTTTTGATGGTAAAAAATCAAGATGTTTTGATGATTTGGGACTACTAGTCGTGTGCTGGGGCCACCACGAATGGCCTATAATGGGCCCTATAGAAATCAACGATTTTTGCAGGTGCGTTAAGCCATGCTTGTGGAAATTATGCACTGTACTTGTAGTTTGATCGCAGGGGCCGGAATTGTGAACGTTGACTCAACAAAAATCCCAAAGAATGTTGAAAAAGTGTGTTGAAGATCTTCTATGTTTCCCATGCAGGTGTTTTCTTGCAAAGATGTTGGAATAGCGAGAGCGTGAGCATGAAGAAGATGATCTCATGGATTTAAATGATCTAAGGACCATGAATTCCCTCCGACAATGTGGTCTATTAAAATTATTCAAAGTTCATGGAATGAGATCCCAACGAAGATTACTAGAATGTCTAGTTCATATGTGGGATTCAGAACAACAAGTGTTTCATGTGGGTGTTAATGTCCTCTCTTTGGATATTAAGGATATTTATTTCCTGACCAGGTTGTCATGTCATGGGGCACGCGTGACTCTGAGAGGTGGTTGAGGTGGTGGATCTCTCATGAGTGAGTACATTCGTCGGCGTTGTGAACCTGATGCCGAAAGACGTAAAGGAAAAGTAGCAATCCGAGGTGTGAGAGATTTGACCCTCAGAACCATCCTTTTTACTGTTGCACGGATGGCAGGGAGTGGTTCACCACACATGGCACTCCAAAGTTACTTTCAATATGCTATTGAATGCTTGGAGCCTCGAGTATTCAATCGTGTGACGGTGTATTATGCAGCATGAAAACTCAACTCACAAAAAGCAAGAATGGGGACCTAAAACAGTTCATTTATGGGTCCATTTTAGTATCTTTCTTCCTAGAAAGAGTTCCACACCTATGCCTACAAGTGGAATGGGGAATAACAGCCCTGAGATACTCATGAATGAAAATATGGTGTGACCTAATGACACGGCATGTGGCGGGCTGGATTGTGAAGTATGACGATGCATTCTTCAATTGGTTAGGAACGCAAATCCTGATGATTGATGATTATGCTTATGTCGGTCTAGACTTTCGAGGTGATCCAAATTTGGTTCTCCCTGAGGGATATCAGTGGGGAGATCTAGGTAATAAATACATTTTTTTTTACAATGTTTTTATGAGTTTTTTTTTCAAATATTTAATATTTTTTGTGTTTCCGATCAAAAGACTAATAAAAAAATTTCGATCATGCAGATGTAGGGCCACATCAACCCCCGAGCTCTTCTCCTATTCAGAGACAAGGAGAGGCACGTGTAGTAGCTGGATGGGATACCGAGGATTATGATGCGATAGAGCAGAACCTGGAAGGCTTGACGACAGACATCCATGATATATCCATCGAGGAGATCCTGAGGCATTATCAACGCCATACTGTAGGTGTATCCTGCTCACTTAGTCGGTTACTACGTAGGGTAGCGAGAGCAGTAGTATGCTATCACAAGAGGCATCCATGATGCTATTTTCTAGGGGACATGGGCTCTATATTTTGATATTTTGATCTTCAGATGAAAACTCTTTTTGTAAACATTATATCATTATATATATATATATATATATATATACATGAGGATTTTACCGGTTTACTCTACTTTTTGTACAATATGTGAAATTTGATTGGAATTACAAATGTCTCAAATGTCTGTCTAATACATAATTAGCTAGAGCATCAATTAATGTATTTAGACACCTAGGAATGTGTTGATATTCAATATAATCGAAATGATGTTCCAAGAGGTGGATTCGTAAATATACCCGTAATAGAGTAGGGCTTCGAATAGTATAGACATTGTTTAACTGTAGTACTACTAGCTGTGAATCAAGTCGTATGATGAAGCAATGAATCCCAAGCAAAATAGAACTAGTCAATAATTCGATGACTGTGCTATACTCTGTGATATTATTGGTCACTCGACCAAGACAAACACCTTGTAGACAAATAAGTTCATTTGGGGGTGTATAGATTTCCCAAGCAACAGAAGATAAATTTTGGGTACTACGGCTAGCACCATCAACAAAGTCAATATAAGGCAGTGAAAACACCGACATCTGGAGACCAAACACAATGCAGGGTAAGTAGCGAGGGGTAAAATTCAAATAGCATAAACACACTAAAGTAACACACAAGAGTATGATACAGTAAAAATACAAGTGCTTATGCAGAGATAGGCTAAGCATAGTACTTCTTTAGGTAAAGCCCATTTATGGGTTGACTCAAAGGAATGCCATCATAATCTACTAACTCGTATGCTCCCTTCTCCAACACTCTTTTAACAATATAAGGGCCTCACCACATAGCTTCAAATTTTTCGGCTCCTAGCAAATCACGATCTTTTTCATAGAGGAGAACTAGATCACCTTCAAAAAACACGTGTGGCTTGACATGTTTGTCATATTTGGATTTTACGCATTTCTTCTGGGTTTGAAAAACTAGGGTGGCATCGTGATGGGTTTCGTCCAATTGCGTAAGATACAATAGGTGTTCCTCCTTAGCAGAGGTGTTTGGGAGAAGTTGGACAGCTAGTTTTAAAGATGGAATTTCACATTCAATCGGTAGAACAACTTCTAAATTGTACACTAATTGGAAAGGTGTAAACCCCATGGATGACTTCATGGATGTCTGATAGGCCCACAATGTTGAAAACAACATCGTTTGACAACTCATTTTGTGAATTCTGATAATCCGTTGAAGCATGGTAATAAGTACTTTGTTTATTGCTTCGACTTGGTCGTTGGCCTGTGGATAGTAGGGGGTTGAGTTTTCATGTTGAAGACCTAACTTTTCTATAAGCTCAGACATCATAAAGTTTCATAAGTGGCTACTATGATCAGTGACGATAGCCTATGGGATTCCAAATCATGTAATAATGTGATTGAAGATGAATAGGGCTACATTTTTTCCCGTGTTGTCGAATGTAGGCATTGCCTCGGCCCATTTCGTGAAATAATCTATAGCTACAATAATGTACCCATGCCCCCTGGCTGAGTGAGGGTTACATGTCATAAAATCAATGCCCCATTTAGCAAAGGGTCCAACATAAACTGCAGGATGTAAGGGAGCGGGGTGAGATCTTGTTTTGTTGTTGTATGTTTGGCAAGCGTGGCATTTTTGGACGGCAGTAATACAATATTTGAATAAAGAAGGCCAAAAATATCCAGCTCATAATATATTTTGGGTAGTAGCATACCCAGACATGTGACCACCACATGCTCCAGAATGGAAGTCACTCAAAGATTTCTCAGCCTCATCATAAGTGAGACATCGTCGAAAAACGGAGTCAACTCCATGGTGATAAAGAGTATCACCGAGGACGATATACTGACGGGCTTGGTAACGTATGCGATGATGGTTAGTGCTAGAAAAATTGGGCCGGTAAGTCTGAGTCTGGAGATATATAATGATATCTCCATACCAAAGGTCATCGAAACTGATCAGAAAAAGGGATTCATTGGGTAATGAATCCTCAGCTACATTTTTCGTCTTAGAACAGGGAAGGTCACATATCAATTTGGAAAACACCAAGGATTTCTTAGATTTAGCACGTTCAAACTCTAAGTCAAACTCCTGGAGTATCACAATCCATTTGGAGTATTTTCCCCCTAGAAACTGGCGTGTAAGGATGTGTTGCATAGGGTTGCAATCAGAAATCACGGTGGTCTTACATAAAAAGATATAGTGTCGGAAACATTGGACAACTTGAACAGTTGCCAAGGCCATTTTTTCAACATGTAAATACTTGGCTTCGGTAGTCGTCAAACTCTGACTCAAATAATAAATGACATGTTTGTCGTGAGAATCGTCCTCTTGGACCAAAACCATGGCAATGGTCGAATCCGAAGCAGCGAGATAAAGGAAATAATCTCAACTATAATCGAGTGGGAAAAGTAGTGGGGAATGGGTTAAATCCAATTTCAAAGCTTTGAAGGCTTTGTTGGAAGTGATGTCCCATACAAATTCAGAGCCTTTTTTAATAGTCGAGTAAATCCGACTGTTAACTTAACATAATTTGGGATAAAATGACATAGAAATTTTTCCTTCCCTTGAAAACTTTGTAGCTGGTGAAGTGAAGAAGGAAGAGGGAGATTGAGAATCGCCTCAACCTTCAAAGGATCTACCCTAATCCCTTGACGTGACACAATAAATCCTAAGAGTCGGTCGAACTCCACACAAAAGACACATTTGTGTGGGTTTAAATGTATACGACAGAACCGAGAGCAAAGGAAAATGGCTCGAAGATGGGCCGGATGATCACGACGATGCATGGAATGTGATAGTAGGTCATCTAAATATGGTTGTACAACGTGCTTAATATCATGGAAAGCATAAGACATAGCGCGTTGAAATGTGGCACCAACGTTCTTTAAACCAAAGGGCAGTTTCCGGTAGGCAAAAGTGCCCCAAGAAAAAATAAAAGAGGTTTTGTGTTGATCCGCGAGTAAGATGTTGATCTGATTATATCCGGAGAAACCTTCCATCAAAGAGAAGATTTCACTCCCAGCACATTCGTCAATAATCTGGTCGATGAAGGGGGTGGGAAAGTTGTCTTTAGGATAAGCTTTATTAATGTCCCTGTAATCAACGCATACATAGATCATACCTTGTTTTTTGTTAACTGGAATGAGATTGGATACCCAATCAGTTAAAGCCATGGGATAAATAAAGTCAGCTTTAAGAAGTTTTTTGACTTAAAGCTTGATAGCAGTTTCTTTGTGTGGGTGGACCGAGCGAAGTCTTTGCCAGATGGGTTTAGCACCTGGGTATGTCTTAATTTCGTGGAAAACAATATCTAGGTCAATGTCGGACATCTCTTCATAGATCCACGCGAAGATGTCATGAAATTCTTGGAAAAGTGACTTATATGTGACAATTTCATTAGTGGAACACGAATCTCCGATATGGACATTTTCAACAACTCCATGTTTGATAGAGATGTTGAGGGGAATGGTGGGTGAAATGTTGCTTAAGTTCCCTTCGTATAACACATCATGTGTAGAGTTAGGAACTGAAGTAATAACGACAATAGTCGACGGGGTCGAAATCCGTTGGTAACTCTCAAGGGTGTGTGGTTCCAGGAAGAGAATGGAACGATGATGTCCATTGTCCCACAGAGTGTCCTCCATAGACATAACCGACATAATCATCTTGTCTGTGGGAAAAATCACATGAAAAGGATCAAGAGATGAATCGCCAAGAGAGGGGGTAGAGGATGATGTCTATTGAATGGCTTGATAGGAGGATTCAATCATACTTAAAGGCATATGGTCACCATAGCGTGAATAATCACCGAGTTTGGGGATTAGCCATGGGTCAGAGAATGAATGGGTTTCATGAACGGAGGTGGAAATCATGTTGATCAAGGCAACCAAAGGTGGTGAAACATCGGGTGGTGGGATCGAAAATGTACCCATCAAGTAGAATCTTTAAGTAGACCTACACTGACATTCTCATACCCAGGGGGTGTCTTAGAGATGAAAGGTATGTTGTTGGTACATGTGTCAGAGTTGAAGAAGGCAAGTTGTTCCACTGTAACCACTTTTCCTTGATGCAGAAAACGCATGATTTGTAAAAGTGTAGACACGACTGCATGCATGGAATCGATCCAGCTACGGCCAAGTAGAAGGTTGTAATCAAGAGGTGTGTGAAAGACCTCAACTTCAACGTTGATCTTTTTGCCTTCTAACGTAATAGGCAACGAAGGGAGGACACCATAGGGCTTAAATCTAGAGCCATTAAAGGCTTTGAGCGTGTTGTGTGATTCAGTTAAGAGAGGAGAGTCAATGGCATTCCAGTAGGCAATAGACATGACACATGTTGAGGCACCCTCATCAATAACTGTTCTACAAATGTTCTTGTCAGAGACAACAACTTGGATTTGAAATGCGAGTTGGGGGGGTAACCTTGGAATATGATCTTCCAAGTCAAATATTATTAAATTTGTATCTGTAGGGTCGATTCCACCAATATCTTTCAACAGTACCTTCCGTTGTGTAGGACAATTCTAAAGGACTTCGAGGGCTGACATCGCAAATGGTGCTTGTGCCAAATCTTGTACTATACTGTAGTTCTGGGCAGCACATGCATGAGGATTGAAAGTAGACTTTCGAACCATGCCCTTGGGAGGAGGGCGAAGGACTGTGTCGAGGTTCGGTCGTTCGAGATGAAGAGGGCCGTTGGAAGGTGGAGCCGAGGGATATTGTTGAACCAACGAAGGTGATATATTATCAACTTTCTCCTTGGAGGAAGATTAATCTTTGGCATGAGTGGTAAGTGTGATGTCATTATTCTTTGAATCACCGTTACACATAAGTACATAGGAGGTGGTGGAGGAAGAAGGTTGATCATGGATGACCAATTGAGCTTGTTGTTGAGAAGGGAAGGGTTGAGACAAGATGGTAGGGGTAGGAGTTTTTGGGGTCCCTTAGAGGAACTTCGTGACCTCAACACATCTCGGGAAGTCCTTCATGTAGTGATCATCACCACAGATAAGGAAAGGATAGTGAGGTTTGTGTTTATCCTTATCTTTAGCAGGTTGTGTCTTGGTCTTATCAGATTGTGGGTTGTTATTCTTATCCTCCTTATTCCTACCCTTCCCTTTTTTAGATTTATTCTTACTGGTAGGAGTCGATTGAACAGTGTTCACTTCTGAAGTTTTACTGGTGGGAGGAGCAGGCATCGGAGCAGTTTGAGAATTAGAAGCATGGGATTTGGGTGTGGTGTGAGAGGTTTGTGCTTACTGAGGTTGATCATGGAAAGTACCTATCACACCATTAGCAACATGAGAAGTTGTTGGGATTGTTGAGGTGGTCGTGGTAGAAGGACGAGGTGCATCAGGGAGAAGATCATAAAGAGTACCCATTTGCGAATAAATGAGATCCAGATATTAGGCACGACTTATCGTCTGTTCTTCTGTGAGGACTCCACCCATAGCAATTTATTTAGATATTTCATTCATGAAGGATTTCATGAACCATTCTACTGATAACTGATTGGGAAGATCGAGTTTTATTAGACGTCGTCTTTGTCTCCACTCGTGAATGTGATCAGAGATATGAGTGGCTTTACTTTGCTTGAAAGAACTCAAAATCTTGATTCTCGTTTCATAACGGATTGGCAACTGGTAGTGAGTGAGGAAATCCATAGCTAGGGTATTAAAGTCAGTGAAGAAGCCTCATGGTAATTCTATATACCACTTGGCAGCCGAACCCGTGAGAGTTCGTTGAAAAAGACGTAACCAAATGGAGTCATCCATCAAAGAGTTAGATGAACACCAAAGGTGGAAAGGCATTACATGATTGTTTGGGTCCTCTCCTGATTTACCATCGAAATTAGGAATTTCGGATGGTAATTTGGTTGGTATGATGGGCCACTGAGGAGAGTGACGGATAGGTTCATTTAAAATTCTAGATAGATCAGGGAGGTCTAGGGTGGCTAGGAAGGGTAACTGTCTATTCACATGGGGGTACTGGTGACTTTGGGGAGGAATTCCCATAGGTATACCAGTAGGACCATAAGAATTTTTCATATAATGCAAAGATCCGAGTCGATTCGGCTGTTGGTGTGGAAGCATGTAGCCCATAGGGTTGTACTAGTTAGAGATGTTCCCTTGAACAAGGACATTGGGTTGAACGTTCAAACCCCAAATGGGATTGGACGGACCTAGCTATGGTTGGCCTATATGAGGGGGTATGAAAGAGATAGCTTGAGGTTGTTTCCCCCCAACCAGTTGAGGATTATTTTGGGTAAGATAGTTCCAATACTGGGCCAAGGCTGGAGGTATGTTTTGTCCATAGGGTGGGGTAGGTGGGGGTTGTCCTCCAACTAGGGGTTGTATCCCAATTGGGATTTGACCCCCAAGAGGGGATTGCATTTGGTCCCCAGGGTGAAATTGTCTGCCAACAGGAATCTGGTAATTAGGTGTGAAATACTAAGTGGTGCCACTAGGGTCGGCTTCTTCAATGAGGGGTGGATAAGATCCTCCGGAAGGGGGCTGAGGAAGTGTCGTAATAAAACTAGAAATAAGATTGTTCCCAGAAGGAGTGGAGACTCCAAGAGTTTCCGATGGTACTTGGGTAGGAATGGGAATAGAAGCATTCAACACATTATACCCAAGAGGAAGGGATGGGGTCTGACTAGGTAAAGGTGGTGTGCCAATAGGTGTTTGACCGACCATTGTATTTCCAATGGGAATAGCCGTAGTATTTGGGATCATCATAGAATGGGCATGTCGAAGAGGGGTGGTTAAATTGGGACCAGCTGACAATGTTTCTGAACCAGGAAAATAATAGCACGTTGTAGTATTAAAGTGATCTAGGGGTATCATGACTGTGTAAGATGTTTCGAGAGGTTCAAAAGTGGTAGGTATTTCAACTCCTATCTTTGAGGTAGGAGGGTTCCTTCGAGAAGTCGGAGTCTGAGCTATGTTAGTGGTCCAATAAGGATCTTCATTAAGGCTTGTGACAATCTCAGGAGATAATACAGAAGTGTCAATAACAAGTTCTCCGGATGAATTGAGTTGGAGAATACGTCTCTCGTATCCAGGAGGTAGGCAGAAAGCTTCTAGAGGGTCAGAAATGATATGAAAACTCTATAGAGAAACAGTCCTTTCCAGTTGTGAGGGTATGTGGTCCTGGATCTCACTCTATTGAGGAGAAACCTCCGGCGGGTTAGGAGGCAAGGGTTGAGAAACCTCGGGTTCTTCCGAAGGTAGTCCTTGCATCCTACGTGAACGACGTGGAGGGTTAATGTTGGCTAAACCAAAAAATCTACAGAAAAAATCTATGGCCAACTACATAAACGAACAACACTCTCTAGTACAATCTAGGGATCAAAACCAAGCAAACAAGACCTTCCTATTATGAAGTCACTAGTTGGTGATGAAATCCAATGTCGCGAAGTAGAGACAAGAAGGGACTAGGCTAGGGTGGAAAAGTTACGTTGACAACCTGCTTAATGGACTTACACCTTGGTGCAAGCTCCCACACATAATTGTGGGTATACCCTCCAAGGAGCCTGAGTGAGTCTGGCCAACGTTGATTTCAGGTACTATGAAGACTTACCCCTCCACAGTCACCTTGTGTAAGACCCTAAGGAGATAGGCTACTAAAGTTACCACAAACGATAGTGATGCCTGGGGAAACAGTCGATAGTCCGATCCACACACAAGGGCAGGGTATCTAGCCCAAAATCAACCTGAGAGGCTTCCACTCATTATTGTGGGTATACCTTCAAGCAACCCCCATAATACGTGCAATCTCTACACTGAGACCAACAAAGCAGGGTGAGTGACTCTGCCAATCTCAATGCGACCTCAAGTTTGACCCTTGTGTGAGAAGGGATTCCCAGGACAAAACGTTGCAAATGGATTTGACCACTCCCTATCAAAAGATACTATGGTGTGTTTTGTTCTTTGGATAGCGTGTCTCACTAACTATTCCAAATCTCTAGCCTAGCTAATGTTGGTGTTAAAGATCCCTAGAAAAATTTACTAGTTGAATTTTAGAGTTTCGCAATATTTTGAAAGGTTGTTGTTACTTAAGAGGGAGACGACAATGAAACCAATGTTATATGAGACTTTGACCCAATAACGTGTAAATAGAAATGAATGATGCAAAATTTCATTCGATGAACTCTATCTATTGTAGGGAGAAAGAATTTTTCTGGAACAATGCAAACTACGATGTGCAATTCTCTTTTTGAATCTAGTACCAAACAATCATTAACAATGTAATTTCACTATTCATTCTCTTTCAATATTTCAAACGCCAATATTTTCTGAATAAATGATTGCTTACAAGACTTAAAAGACTTTCAATTTTTTTTTTAGAAACCAAAAACAGGGATGGAACTAAGAAAGAGTAAGCAATCAATGAAAATAAAACACTCAACAAACACCCAAATCGATCTTTCAATGGAGATGGATAAAAACACAAAATGACAAGAAAAGGTTTCTTCAAATGTAAACAAGAAAACGATGTCCCAATCATTAAGAAATCTAGAAGGTGTAACCAACCTATAATTCCAACTCCAAATGAAGAATTTTAATCGATCAAGCACTCACACGCAAGCTGGGAGATTATATCCTTGTCGATAAAAATCAAAAACAAGAATCGAAATAAAAATCAAAGAGAGGTGTTCAGTCTCTAAAATCAATCAATACCAAGTTGAAACAATCAGAAGCACTCAAGAACTGGAACTAGTATTAAAAACCCTTTCCCAGCTAACAAAATAAAAAACTAGGCAATAGTAGAGGTCAAGACCCAGTCCAAAGAGTTTTCAAATGCCATTGTGGGCAGGCAGTATAACGCAATGCAGAAATGAGTGGTTTCCATAGGCCAATAACCATGTAGGTCACGGAAATCCCGCACTGAAACAAACTACCAAGTTGTGGAAATGGAAGGTTTCTGAGGGCTACCAATAAGGTGCAGTGCGGACGCGTTTCATAAAATAGAAAATTTTCAAAAAGGACAAAGGGTCTCAAGAAAATTTTAAATCTGTGAGTCTAATTGGATCTCCCACGGACTCAGAGACTGAAACAGAATGTAAAAGATAGGCTATGAGAAAATGGCCAACAAAAACCACAAGCAAGTTGTATCTCCCCAGTGGAGTCGCCAATTTTGTTAACGGGTAAATCGGTAGATGCGGACATGAACTAATCCCCCTAGATCCACCTGGATCTAGAACAAAACAAGAAGGAATAGATAGCATTGATTTTAACTACCAAAGAAGGAATAGATAGCATACCTTATGAATCGCTTCCTTATGTCTTTGTTGAGCCTGCCTTACTCTGATGTTCCTATGAGATCAGATCTGCAATAGCACAAATCAACCAACGTGAAAGTGGCAATAATGAAATTCAATGACAACCTAAACATGTGATCAAGGAGTCATGTAATAAAATATCAATCATTTTATGGGAAAGAGACGTGCCACCGTATTATATTAATGAAAGGTAGAAGATATAACCGAATCACTTTGATGTCGCAAGTTCCCTTTTAGCGGCCCTTTGTCTTGACACACACATACATCTGTTTTGACATTTTCATGAAGATTTCTCTCAAAATCTTGATGGATGAATGGAGACCTCAAGCATCGCTTGAAATAGGAATCTTCACATAGTCTTCAGTCTATTCTTTTCTTCAATCTCTATGCTTCTTTATGCTTGTACCTCTAACCTTTTCCATGAGAATTTTTTCATTATATAGGAGAATTTGAAGTGGTTAAATAGATGAGGATGATCCCATCAAATCAAAGAAATCAGTAGGATCGTAACCATACGGATGCCACCTCATATTTCCAGAAGATTCCACTTCTAGAAGCTGCTAGAACTTCTTTCCTCTTTTAGTTTTAAAGAATTGTCGTGACCTACCTATATAGAAGCCTATGGAAATCCCGCAGGCTGGCTATAGTGCAGCATGCGAAAGTCAGGGATTTTCGCACTGTGTAAAAGGAGCAACTTGCGGCGGTCGTCTAAAAATTCATCTTGCAAGGGTGGAAAGAGGTTTCTTTTCTCAAGCAAAAGATTATATTGGGAACCTGAACACATGTTTATGTAATCATCATCAAGGTGACCAAAATAATGTGTAACAGGGTCTATAAAGAGTGAAAAGCATGATTCAGTTTGACACTTAGCGATTTTAGAGCACATAGAGAGTTTTAGAGCCCGAACTAGGTGAAATTGGGTAAAGGAAATAACACTTGACTACTCAGCCAACATCACGACACCTCCAAAGGTTGGCACCCCAGGGAAATATCTTAGGGTTACTTTACAAAGAGAAAGAAGAAAGCAAAGGATGGTGGCTCCCAGGAATCTTGTTGAGTTGGAAGATGTCACTACCTCAGAGACAGAGTTGCTCAGCCTGACGAGGGTAGAGGAGGAAACCTCAACAATGACACAAGGAGAAATGGGTCAGATCTTCGCAAACCTAAATGGCAGCATAAACCCTAACCTAGAAACACCGACCAAACCTAAGGAAACAAAGGGCCAACAATAGGGTCACGATGCGGAGGAGGTATTGATCAAGGATATCACAACTCAACCAGATTCTGAGGGGTATGAGGAAGATATGACTGAAACAACAAAGAAATGCCAACCCATTGTCGGCCAGAAAATAAAGGCGTGGGATGTCACAGATATCACACTCCCATATATCCTAGACGTAGTGGTCACAGTGGAGGATATGCTCGAGAAAGTGCCCAAGCTTAGATACTCATACCATGATGTTCGCGATGCAGAAAAATTTCCAGACTTGGAAGATGGAACCTATTTGATAGACATGGGGGAGATAGGACCCCTTGGAAGACTCATCATGGAGCCTCCATAGTGGATAATAGGGCTCTACAACTCTGGCATCATGAACCTCCTGGACATACCGCACTTTGGGCGCGATAAGAACATGGGCCTGTGTGTCAAACAACTATTGTCTAGGGTAGACAGAGGTATTCTATGGATGGATAGGCCAATCCAAATTGATGTGGCATTGATTCCCAAAATTATTGGGTTTCCCACTATTTTCGCACAACCTAAAAAATACTTGGAAAATAAAGCATGCAAAAAAGAGATTGTTGAGATAGTAAAATCGTAGTTTGGCACCAACAGGGGAAACATGGGTATTTTTCTTAAAGACATTAATGACAACGCGATAAGATTCACCAGAAATATTATGGCTTACAAAATGTTGAGAAAGTGCAAGAAAGAAGAGGCTCCAATAGGAGTCATAGCAGTCACTGCACAGTGCATGAAAGGAGTAATGTTTCGCTGGGTGTTGTACCTCTTATACCAGTTTTTGATCGACTGTAGGGACAACCAGGACAATGGAACTAAGTTCCATTATTCCTAGCTCATAATACTCATAAATTTGGTAGGTTGGCAGAAGCCAAAGTTTTCAACGTTTGTCAACAAGATGGGGAAGTGTTATGCAACACGATAGGAATCCCTCTGGCAAGCAAAAGACAATAAAAATCAACAATCAAACAATGCAGTGTTTGCAATGTTTCTAGAATACATGCAACAAAAAATTGCCAATGTGTGGAGGATTCCTATTGAGGTGGTCTATGAATAGAAAGGGATTTCCATATTTAAGGCATACAAACACCATAGGTGTATCCAAGCCACAAAGGACTCGAAGAAAAAATGGTTGGAGATGCAGTATTTCATCTCAAGGGAAGAGGTGGATTGGATCATTAAAGATCGGACCACGTAGTGGAAGGTGCCAACAACAAAAACAACAGACAAAACCAAGGAGCAAGTCAAGGTAGGCCAATCACAAAGACAAGTATCTCGGTTGACAACACCAAGAAGATTGCAGTGCGCACTCAAATGACAGGAAGCACCACAACGCCAAAGAAGCCAAGGAGGAAAGAAACGATCTCCAGGGCAGAAGTTAAGGGGGATTCCAAGAATGGATAAACCTATCAGCCTGAAGAGGAGGAGGCATAGACAAAGAAGAATGGGGTGCATCCCTCATAGGCAAAGATAACTACAGTGTAGAAGGAGGAAACACGCAAGAATATGAAATACACTAAGAATGCTCCATTCATCACCCTGACAGAGGATGACGTCAAGCTAGTGGCAGAAAAATTCTAGGACAGGGGGGAAGATGTGGTCCATGCACTTGAGGGGCAGAGGGAAGAGATCATGGAAAAATTAGTGGACATCGGTGATACTCTACAAAGAATGCGGATTTTTACAATGCAACAAACTACAATGCAACAACCAAAAAATACACAACAACCCCCTGCACATAAGGCCTAAGAGGAAACAATGGAGATAATGGTTAAGGGAAGTGACACCTTCATGGTCACACAGAAGATGCTACGAATGGACGAGGAGAAAAAATAGAAGCCAGTGGGGGACATCGACCGAATTGAGTTGGTTATAGCACCAATCTCTACATAGGCACTATACAAACTACATGCAAGCGTGATGTAATAACTCCACTCCAGAGCCCATGCAAATGCCACCAACTTGGAAGTTGGCAGAGAGGTAATCGAAGTGGTACAAATAACATGTGATCAATTGACTCTGGAGAAGGAGGAGGAGAAGAAACGAGTAGACATATTGGAGAAGGGACTAACAACAGTCTGCAACAACATCCCAAACTGTGCGTAGGAGCCAAAAGACACACCTTAAGGGAAATTTCATAATATTGCGTGGGATATGGAATAGTAGAAAAAGGATATTATCGAGCTCATGGAGAAACTGACTCCTTCTACACCTCCAGAAGTCAAAGAGAAAAGGGAACATGAGGCTACTGCGCACATCGATAGTATTGTGTAAGAAGCCAAGGAAGTGTAGGAACTATATGAAAAAACTGCTCAAATATGGACTAGCTTGGAAGAGAACGAGAAAATATAGTGGTTGGACCAGAAACAGGAGAAGATAATGACTGACATCCAGGAGTTAAAGAAGCAACAGAAGGCCATGGAAATCCTTGAAAGGATGAGGAGTGCACATGATATGAAGAACCTGCAGGCAACGTTGGAAGCTACTCATGATGACAAACAAACAAGACAGGCTCAGTTGGAGCCACTACATCAGGATGCAAAGAGGATGATTGAAGAATTACAAGCCTGGAAAGGGACAATAGAGAAAATTCATGCATAATGCAAACAAGTGTTAGAAGAGCACATTAGAACGCATAGTGTGGAGACACTGGTAGAGCAAAGCACCCAAGTGAAACAGAAAGTTGCCACTTATCAAAAGTGGTTCACGAGTTGTAGCTAGTCATCTAGAGTGTGAACTATGGCACAATGGCTCGAGATGAACCACATGTCAGTGTTGGGGGCCTGTTGGCATAGGCCCATTTTGGGAGGAAATTATATTTTGGGCACATGCCTATTTTTGGAGAGAAAGAGTTATTTTTGGAGTGCATGTCATAGGTGGTAGAAAATCAACATGTAGAAAAAGAAGGAAAAGAAGCATGTAGAAGGAGGAAAAACAATGTGGTGCGCATGCAGATAGACCTAACCATGTTAGGGTTGGGGTTTTGACAAAAATGTAATGGCTATAAGCCAATAGAGTAGTATAAATAAAGACCGAGGAAGTAAATGAGAGGTTGGTTATTTGTTGATTATTGTTCAGTTGATTATTGATTAATTAGGTGAGGAAATATAGTGCTAAGTTGAATAAGCTAGTTTTGTAGGGTTAGGTCACATGATGTGGAGCCTGGTGTGATCTACTCTACCTCAAAGAGGGTACTTACCCTCCCTTTTTGTAATCCTGAAGATGTAATGTGTGTAACACAGATTTAACAGAAGAATGAATAAAAGAGCAAAAGAGACAGATCATTGTGGACATATCCCCAAGGGGGGGGTGAACCACAATAAATATAGTGTATTAATGTGTTTGAATGGATGCTTTGATGTTATGTTATTTATCAATTAAAGAATGAATGGTTAATTCTGATTATAACAACATGCATGCGTAGTTTAATGATGAATGAATCCTAGAAGTAGATAAATGAATATTAATGTTAATGCATGAGGAAAAGGATAAAAATACAACCCCAATCCCTTTCTAGACTACAAACATCTGAGTATTTCAATCCTACATAAAGCTATCTTAGGTGAGACTGCATTGTGCACTATGTGCACAGCATTGCCTTCTGGTTTACCAGGAGGGTCGATAGTTTTGAGGGTTTTGTTGGAAACCTATTGAGATCAGAACTTGAGTCAGCCCAAGTGTCCAACAATAGCTCCTTAGCTTTCATATTTCCAAGCCGCTTAACCCAAAACTCTATGTCATCCAAAGAAAAATCCCCATCCTCTATAGGAAGAATAGGAATTGTGTCCATAGCATTAGGGAACTCGTAAATACTTTTAAGGTAGGAATTCCAATCCCTTAAGGGAATCATATTATTTTGTTTAGTATTGCGAATTAAAATTTACCTCCATAACTTTTTAGGATCAAGCTTAGATAGTCACTCTTTCCTTTTMCTTATATAGTACCATTTTTTCTTATTAATTAGGGATTTGTACATATTCATCTTATYACATTTGAAAGACTCATTAGAAGAGTATCTAATGGATTTCCTAACAATTTTACATTMTTTATCATACCAAGGGTTGACTCTATTATTCTTTTTACAAACACCTCCAAAGAGAACTTGTTAATACAAGTGGAAAGGGTAGTTGTAAAATTATGATAGAGGTCTTCAATGTTGTCCTTATAAGTTAAGAGATGTAATTCACTATTTAAATCGTTTAAGAAAATATCAACTTTACTTTTGTCAAAAAAACAAGTGACTTTAATTATTAGAATTTTCTTTAATTGTGCACAAAGTTTAGAGTTAGGGTTAAAGTTCTATGATAAGAGTCACCCCATGGGCATTTAAAAGGTCAAAAGTTGTTATTSGGTTGGAAACGAACATATCAAATATCATATAATCCACAACACTACCACCTAGACCATGAATACAAGTCATTTGGTTGGAGTTTGGCCACTCCATTGCTCTATTGCAAATTATAAGGTCTTCAGAAAATTGCAGAGCTTGAGTAGCTCGGTACAAAAMAAATTCTCACTTAAGTCTTCAGAGCTCCTTTTGTAGCTATTAAGTAAAACAAGGTCTTCATTTAGCCATAAAGGATCATGGTTGGAATCATTGTTTAAAAGAACAACTTGGTTAGTTGCAATTTTAGCATTAAAGTCTCCTAGCAAGATGATGTAGCAAGAGCATATTACCTTCATTTTTTCAAAGTGTAAATATCTTGTTCTAAAATATTATAGGGACAATTTCTATCTAGATTGTCTTTCTTATAAAAGTAGAATTAATAGGTGCAAAATAACAAATTGCTATATACATCTTCTTAGTATTGATGTGTGAAATTTTTATAAAAATATATTTATTAAGAGAGTCTATCTCATAAAGTTATTTATGAAGGTGAAGAGAAATTATCTTTCTAATATAAAATGCTATGCCTCCTATCTTTTTACCATATGATTTTTTTGTTCCATACTGTTTACTAGACAAATCCAAAATCCAACTACCAACTACTAGTAGATTTTTACTGCTTGGGGAATTTTAACAGCTGATACTTTCGGCGTTCACCATCCACGAGTTAGTGGCTGTGATATATAGTAGTTTATTAATCTTACCTGCTCATGAGATACCTCTTTGGATTGATTAGAATGAGGCCGTCGGACGAGGCGACGGCGGCAGCGGCGGGAAAAGAATAAGGGTGTCCGGGTTCCATTCGGACACTGCTGCCTGGGATGTAATTTATTATCGACTTTCTCCTTGTCATCAGCGTCATGATTATTAGAAAGCGTTATGATTATTATTATCATTATTCGAACGTATGAGGGACGAGAAAGAAGAATATAATCAGCTCTGTAACATGAATTTTCATAATCTAACCATCATCATGGTTAATATCTCCTACGCCCTCAACGACAATAACGCCGCCTGGTTATAAGTCTTTAATTCTTCAGGAGCAGCTGCAGTAGCATGGAGAGGGTATAATTTGTTTTTTAACCAGGGATTGATTCTTCTATCGTTTCTTTGTTTTATCCGTTGCTTCCAATGAGCCAGGATCGATTCTCATGTTTGTTAAGAATAGATTAATTTGTTTGTGGTTTTACCCAGAAAAAACCTGCAGGCAACGTTGAAGGCTACTCATGATGACAAACAAACAAGACAGGCTGAGTTGGAGCCACTACATCAGGATGCAGAGAGGATGATTGAAGAATTACAAGCATAGAAAGGGACAATAGAGAAAATTCATGCATAATGCAAACAAGTGTTAGAAGAGCACATTAGAATGCATAGTGTGGAGACGCTGGTAGAGCAAAGCACCCAAGTGAAACAGAAAGTCGCCACTTATCAAAAGTGGTTCACGAGTTGTAGCTAGTCATCCAGAGTGTGAACTAAGGCACAATGGCTCGAGATGAACCACATGTCAGTGTTGGGGCCTGTTGGCATAGGCCCATTTTGGGAGGAAATTATATTTTGGGCACATGCCTATTTTTGGAGAGAAAGAGTTATTTTTGGAGTACATGCCATAGGTGGCAGAAAATCAACATGTAGAAAAAGAAGGAAAAGAAGCATGTAGAAGGAGGAAAAACAATGTGGTGCGCATGCAGATAGACCTAACCATGTTAGGGTTGGGGTTTTGACAAAAATGTAATGGCTATAAGCCAATAGAGTAGTATAAATAAAGACCGAGGAAGTAAATGAGAGGTTGGTTATTTGTTGATTGTTGTTCAGTTGATTATTGATTAAGTAGGTGAGGAAATATAGTGTTGAGTTGAATAAGCTAGTTTTGTAGGGTTAGGTCACAGGATGTGGAGCCTGGTGTGATCTACTCTACCTCAAAGAGGGTACTTACCCTCCTTTTTTGTAATCCTGAAGATGTAATGCGTGTAACACAGAATTAACAGAAGAATGAATAAAAGAGCAAAAGAGACAGATCATTGTGTACATATCCCCAAGGGGGGGTGAACCACAATAAATATAGTGTATTAATGTGTTTGAATGGATGCTTTGATGTTATGTTATTTATCAATTAAAGAATGAGTGGTTAATTTTGATTATAACAACATGCATGCTAAGTTTAATGATGAATGAATCCTAGAAGTAGATAAATGAATATTAATGTTAATGCATGAGGAAAAGGATAAAAATACAACCCCAATCCCTTCCTAGACTGCAAACATCTGAGTATTTCAATCCTACATAAAGCTATCTTAGGTGAGACTGCATTGTGCACTATGTGCAAAGCATTGCCTTCGGGTTTACCAAGAGGGTCGATAGTTTTGAGGGTTTTGTTGGAAACCTATTGAGATCAGAACTTGAGTCAGCCCAAGTGTCCAACAATAGCTCCTTAGCTTTCATATTTCAAAGCCGCTTAACCCAAAACTCTATGTCATCCAAAGAAAAATCCCCATCCTCTATAGGAAGAATAGGAATGGTGTCCATAGCATTAGGGAACTCGTAAATACTTTTAAGGTAGGAATTCCAATCCCTTAAGGGAATCATATTATTTTGTTTAGTATTGCGAATTAAAATTTACCTCCATAACTTTTTAGGATCAAGCTTAGATAGTCACTCTTTCCTTTTCCTTATATAGTACCATTTTTTCTTATTAATTAGGGATTTGTACATATTCATCTTATCACATTTGAAAGACTCATTAGAAGAGTATCTAATGGATTTCCTAACAATTTTACATTCTTTATCATACCAAGGGTTGACTCTATTATTCTTTTTACAAACACCTCCAAAGAGAACTTGTTAATACAAGTGGAAAGGGTAGTTGTAAAATTATGATAGAGGTCTTCAATGTTGTCCTTATAAGTTAAGAGATGTAATTCACTATTTAAATAGTTTAAGAAAATATCAACTTTACTTTTGTCAAAAAAACAAGTGACTTTAATTATTAGAATTTTCTTTAATTGCTCACAAAGTTTAGAGTTAGGGTTAAAATTCTATGATAAGAGTCACCCCATGGGCATTTAAAAGGTCAAAAGTTGTTATTCGGTTGGAAACGAACATATCAAATATCATATAATCCACAACACTACTACCTAGACCATGAATACAAGTCATTTGGGTGGAGTTTGGCCACTTCATTGCTCCATTGCAAATTATAAGGTCTTAAGAAAATTGCAGAGCTTGAGTAGCTCGGTACAAAACAAATTCTCACTTAAGTCTTCAGAGCTCCTTTTGTAGCTATTAACTAAAACAAGGTCTTCATTTAACCATAAAGGATCATGGTTGGAATCATTGTTTAAAAGAATAACTTGGTTAGTTGCAATTTTAGCATTAAAGTCTCCTAGCAAGATGATGTAGCAAGAGCATATTACTTTCATTTTTTCAAAATGTAAATATCTTATTCTAAAATATTATAGGGACAATTTCTATCTAGATTGTCTTTCTTATAAAAGTAGAATTAACAGGTGCAAAATAACAAATTGTTATATACATTTTCTTAGTATTGATGTGTGAAATTTCTATAAAAATATATTTATTAAGAGGGTCTATCTCATAAAGTTATTTATGAAGGTGAAGAGATATTATCTTTCTAAATAAAATGCTAAGCCTCCCCTTTACCATATGATTTTTTTGTTCCATACTGTTTATTAGACAAATCCAAAATCCAACTACCAACTACTAGTAGATTTTTACTGCTTGGGGAATTTTAACAGCTGATACTTTCGGCGTTCACCATCCGCGAGTTAGCGGCTGTGATATATAGTAGTTTATTAATCTTACCTGCTCATGAGATACCTCTTTGGATTGATTAGAAAGAGGCCGTCGGACGGGGCAGCGGCGGGAAAAGAATCCATTTGGACACTGCTGCCTGGGATGTAATTTATTATCGACTTTCTCCTTGCCATCAGCGTCATGATTATTAGAAAGCGTTATGATTATTATTATCATTATTCGAACGTATGAGGGACGAGAAAGAAGAATATAATCAGCTCTGTAACATGAATTTTCATAATCGAACCATCATCATGGTTAATATCTCCTACGCCCCTAACGACAATAACGCCGCCTGGTTATAAGTCTTTAATTCTTCAGGAGCAGCTGCAGCAGCATGGAGAGGGTATAATTTGTTTTTTAACCAGGGATTGATTCTTCTATCGTTTCTTTGTTTTATCCGTTGCTTCCAATGAGCCAGGATCGATTCTCATGTTTGTTAAGAATAGATTAATTTGTTTGTGGTTTTACCCAGAAAAAAAAGCGGAAAACATTAATGGCGGCGCCGATCGCCTTAAATAATAGTTTGTATTGTATGTTTACAGGATATCGAAGAGCTGATGAATTTCTTATTCCGCGTATCCTTGGAGCTGGAACGAACGCGGGGCGACACAGAGGTGCTGAGAAAATTCCGGGATGCCAGACTGCTTGAACTCCAGAAGTTCTTGACAAACATTCGAACGCGGGCCGTTGCAGAGGCGCTGGGACAATCCCGGGAGGCCATACAGCTTGAACTCCAGGAGCTCATGACAAGCATTCACGAAGAACTACAGGAACTCTCGACAACCGATCGCAGAGAACGAGAGGAAGCGCAAAAGGAGCGGCTGAAACTCGATCATAGACGGGAAGAATATTCCAAGCTAATAAATGCACAAACCATTCGCAGACAACGAGACGAAGCGCAAGAATATTCCAAGCTAATAAATGCACAAACCATTCGCAGACAACGAGATGAAGCGCAAAAGGAACGGCTGAACCTCAATCATAGACCCGCAGAATATTCCACGCTAACAAATGCGCAGGAACACGTCATCTGTAGCGATCGCTCCCAGTGGCCCGACAGCACCACCCTCGCAGCCGCCGCCGCTGCCATGCATTCAATTTCTTCTCCGCTCGACAGACAGGCTGACCAATTCGACTTCCTGCATCTTGATCACCGGCTAGACGCCGATCTGCACCAACCTGCGACTCCGTCTTCAGAGATCGATTGGTCGTATCTTATTGGGTTACTCGAGCGGCAAGAATCCGTGCAGCAGGACCAGGCCGAATCCCATCTCCCGCTTCTTGTCCAAGCTAACTCGTCTTCAGAGATCCATGGTTCGAATCTTACCGAGTTAGAAAATCAAATGTTGTATCACCACAACGATCAGAATCTAAGTTTAGTCGAGCAGCAAGAATCCGTTCAGCAGTCCCAGGCCGAATCCCATCTCCCGCTTCTTGTCCAAGATAACTCGTCTTTAGAGAACCAATATTCGAATCTTCTTGACTTAAATGATAAACAGTTGTATCACCACAACGATCAGAGTCTAAGTTTAGTCGAGCGACATGAATCCGTGCAGCAGCACCAGGCCGAATCCCGTCTCCCACTTCTTGTCCGAGATAATTCGTCGCCAGAGATCCATGGTTCGAATCTCACAGAGTTAGGAGATCAACTCTTGTATCACCACAACGATCTGAATCTAAGTTTAGTCGAGAGGCAAGAATCCGTGCAGCAGAGCCAGGCCGAATCCCATCTCCCGCTTCTTGTCCGAGATAAGTCGAGAGACCATTTACGATGGCGGCAGCAGGAGGAGGCGGCGGCAACAGAAGCACGGAGGAGGCGGCGGCAGGAGGTGGCGGCGGCAGCAGAAGCAAGTAGGAGGCGGCGGCGGCGGGCGGAGGAGGCGGCGGCCGCAGCAGAAGCAAGGAGACGGCAGTGGCAATCAAATCAATCTCTCGGAGTCCCAGAACCGTCAGCTGGCGGTCACATGACGTCTCACGACCCCAAAACGGGATTTGTCCTCACATCTCCTTCGAATCTCGGCTCCACCCCAGCAGCCGTACCTGCCGGTC
>JASDQU010101796.1:342357-353293 GCA_032191745.1 Picea mariana | reverse complement strand
TTATTTTTCAAGCTCGTTGTAGCATCAATTGCAGTTGCAACCAAGGTTTTTGATTTTGCAACTGCAGTAAACCCTAATCCAACTCTTTGGGCACCTTAAATGAAGTGTTGAACCTAATTTCATGATATTCTAGTGCACCCTAGCCTAGCGCACCCTCTAGTGTCCTCAACCAGAAAAAAAAAAAAAAAGAGTCAAGTTTGTTTTTTTGGTCAAAATCAAAGTCAAAGGTTGACTTTTGGTCAAATTTGATTTTTTGGTCAAATTTGAAATTTCAGGGTTTATAGCTTGTTATAATCATTGAACCTTTTTTATTCTGTTTCTAACCTCTTCTTGTCAAGATGGTGTCTAGTTTCAGATTAGAAAACAAGTTGAACGATGTTGCAAATTTCAAAGGTATGCACTTGTATATGTTTTTCATGTTATATCATCTAGCAAAGCATGAGTGTGTTTTGTAGGGAATGTACAAGAGACCTTGTCCAATCAATGATCTTGGATTCAGAACATTCAAAGGAACAAGCAGTTGAGGCTCCAGGTTTCAGGTTTGATTGATCAAATTGTTGAGTTTCAATTTGCACATATCAAGTTTGATAGTTACTATAATACAAGTAAACATTATAGTTGTGACAACAATATTTGAATGGTTCTATTACTGTTAGGTATACTTGGTTGCATTTATGTACTATTGATATAGATGCCTATTTCACTTGTTTGTAAAATGAACTAACTTCTCCTSTAGAAGATTTKTTTTGCTCCCAGACAGGGCACCTTGGTAACTCTATGATGAATACCATCCTTGTTACCATATATATGTTCTTATGAATATGCTATTGGAAATACTTTTTCTCTTKTTGTTCTTGTTACAGGAAAGTCATAGGTGATAGCTCTGAGAAGGAGCTACAGTGACAGTTGCAAACATGGAGCAGATGACTCCATCAAGTGGTGAGGTAGGTGATCTCACCAAGTACCAATTCTAATGGAAGCATGGAAAGCAAAAAGAGTTTTGGACATCGTTCACTCAGATATGTGTGGACCAATGTCTAAGCGGAAGATAAAGATATTGAGGTTCGATAATGGAGGAGAATACACCTCCAAGAAGCTCATTTCCTTTTGTAAAGCAGCTGAGATTATTAGGGAGTTAATCATCCCACGCGATCCTCAACATAATGGTGTGGCATAAAGAAAGAATCATTCCATTGAAGAATTTGTTAAGGCAATGATGAATGACCAAAATCTATCCATGTTTCTATGGGGAGAAGTAGCTATGGTAGTTGTATATGTTCAGAATAGAATTCCTCGTCGTATATTGAAAAACATGACTTCAGAAGAAGATTTCTCCATAAAAGAAACCAAGTGTTGGACACTGGAGGATCTTTGGTTGTTAGTCAAGAAGAAAGAACGGAAAGAAGCTATGATGGAAGAATATCAATCCATCATGAAAAATGATGTATTGTAAATTGTGCCTAGATCTGAAGAAAAGTTTGTAGTCACTTCAAAATGGGTTTACAAGATAAAGCATGCAGTAAATGGGAGTATCAATAAATACAAGGAGAGATTCGCGGCTAGAGGGTTCTCCCAGCAGGATGGAAAAGACTATGATGAGACATTTTCTCCAGTTTCCAAATACACCTATATTAGAGAAAGCATATCTCTTGCAACATCCATGGGTTGGAGTTTACATTAGATGGATGTAAAGACCGTKTTTCTCAATGGCGTAATTAAGGAAGAAGTATACATAGAGAAACCTCAAGGTTTTGAGGTACACCTGAGAGATACACATGTATGCAAATTAAAGAAGGTCTTGTATGGACTCAAGCAAGCTTCAAGAGCTTGGTATGCAYGAATTGATAATTACTTGACGAGACTTGGATTTTCCAAGAGCTATGTTGATCCATATTCTTATTACATGGTTGTGATTGATGCATCTGTGATACGACTACTATATGTTGATGATTTTTTTTCGATAGGTGCAAAGCCTCTCATTATTCGGTTTGAGAATGAGCTAGTCTCTGAATTTGATATGAAGGATCTTGGTCTCATGCATTATTATTTGGAACTAGAAGTATGTCAGAAGCGTGGTGAAATCTTCCTAGGGTAAGGGAAGTATGTTGTAAATATCCTTCAGAAATTTGGGATGATGGATTGCAAATCCATGACAACTCCCATGGTGACAGATCTGAGGAAGTTGAGAGACTCTGATTATGATCCAGTAGACTCATCCCTGTACCAGAAGTTGATTGGCTCTTTGATGTATTTGGTGAATACTCAGTCAAACATTTGCTTTGATGTGAATACGTTGAGCCAGTTCTAGGTGGAACCTAGACATGAGCATTGGATAGTTGCAAAGCATATTTTGAGATATCTTTGTGGGACACTAAACTATGGTTTGAGATATGCCTCAAATAGTGATGTACAACTGCATGGATTTTCTAATTCAGATTGGGAAGGGAGTGCATATGACAGAAAGAGTGCTTCTGGTATATGTTTTAGTTTGGGCTCTGTTGTGATATCATGGGCTATCAGGAAACATAAGTTTGTTGCATTCAACACTGCATAAGCAGAGTATATTGCAGCTTGTGATGCTTTTACGGAAGCAGTATGGCTCTGTAAGCTAGTTTATGGACTATTTGATCAGGTGTTGGATTCGACTATGATACATTGTGATAAACATATTGTTGGCATGTATCGTGCTAGTACAGCTTAGATATGATGCTTCAACGTCAAGCTAGTATAGCTTAGATATGATATAGATGTCTTGAGATGCATCATGCCAGTACATCTTAGATATGATGCATTGGCATCATGCTAGTACAGCTTAGAGACGATGCTTATTCCCGAGTCACATCATGCTAGATATGATCATGATAGTACAACTTAGATATGATGCAGAGAATCATGCTAGTGTAGATTATATATGATCATACAACTTAGAGATGATGCAGATGACTTGTATCATGCTAGTACAGCTTAGATATGATGCATAGCATCATGATAGTACATATTAGATTTGATGCAAAGCATCATGCTAGTACAGCTTAGATATTATCATACAACTTAGAGATGATGCATAGGAATTGATCTACATCATGCTAGTATAGCTTAGATATGATTCCTTCACATCATGTTAGTACGGATTAGAGATGATGTAGATGATACTCCACATCATGCCAGTACAACTTAGATATGATGCATTGGAGATACCTTCCTTGGTTGAAAGGGAGGAGATGACTTCCTCGATTGGGAGGGAGTGTTGATATATGGCATCATGGATAGTCAGTGTGTTGGTGGACATACATTCTCCAGGCAGGAGAATGGTCCAGGCARAACATATTCTTGGTGGACTAAYGTTCTCCCTCTGAAGAATGGTCCAAGTTGACAAATTGTCGACGTATCATGGACTGGTATTTTCCTAAGGCATAGATTATAGCCCAATTAGGAAAATGGTCTAGTACCAATATTCTTCTAAGGCACAATTATTGGCCCTATCAGGTTGAATAGTCYGCCCCCTAAGGTCATGATGTCTCGATTAGGGTGGTTGATACGAGACCGATATTTTCTAAGTCATATGGGTATAGATTGATCTCTATGGTACATATGACCCGATTAGAAAATAGTTTGAGACTGACATTCATGTATGAATGGTCTATGTATCCCATGGCGTGGATTTCATCATCTAGGAGGACTAACATTCTTCTACGACATATGTCTGTATTAGAAGAACGGTCCTTGTAGCCCATTGCGGGGCTTTCAGTATCTGTTGGGACAACTATTCTTCTAAGATGTCTGTCCAAATTAGAAGAATGGTCCTTGTATCACTCTATTGAGTGGGTGACTCATGCAAGACACTCTGTTGAGTGTGTTGAGTTCAGCATCAGGCTCAATTACTCAGATGGAGTATGCCCTTAAGAGATGATGTAGACAATGATATGATTTGATGCCAGGACATTGTTGTATTGCATGGTGATATCTTGTTGCAGTGGAGACTGTGTCTCTGGAAAGTATCTATGTACTATTGTTCCGCTGGTAGTGATTGTATGTCACTAGATAGTAGTTGTGCGCTACTAGGAGTGGTTGTGTACCAATGGATAACAGTTGTGTACTACTTTAGATCGACATCGTTGTGATCTATTGGATGGCATTGTAGTAACTATGTACTACTACCTGATTTCCATGGAGACTACCAGTAGTGTTGAAAGTGTTTCCTAGGATGGTGTGCCAACTAGTAGTGTTGGAGGTGATTTCCAGCTAGATGGACAGTGATGATGATGCTCGTGACTTGATCTTCATGATCATGAGATAGCATGTGTGGCTATGATGATGCTACTTGTAGAATGGTCTGCAAGACTATGTGATCCTTTCCCATACCATGTGAAATGGATGGATGTGTTTGAGACCATTACAGTTAATACATCCCTAACTAGGAGGGAGTGTTGATATTATGGTAGCTTCGGGAGGTATTAACCTCCATGTGTAACCTTTGGCTAGAACAGAATATTCTGGAAGCAAGAGAAACCCTAAACAGATGTGTAAAACCCTAGAAGACAAATCGGCTCAGTAAAAGAATTAATATTAAAGTATTATCTTCTAAAAGGACAAGTCGTCCCAGACAAGTGACAAGAACCATTATAAATAAGAGATGATTTATCTCATTTGTACACACTCACCTCACTCACTCTCTCAAGTGTAGTGCAAGTTTGGAGTTGCAACTGCAGAAATGGAAGGTGGATCTTCTGGGTGATTCTTGGTCTCTCTCTCTAGCGCTAACTAGCCTAAGATGTGCGGCCTACCTTCTAGTATCTCTTGGTGGTGTTCTTGGTGATRTTTCTAAGTGGTATTCTTGGTAACTGCAACTGCAACTGCAATTGTTGCACCTGAGTATTTTTCTTGTTCTGTGGCTTTGGGACTTTCTRTTTGGTGAGCTATCTTTGGAGAAAGATGTGCTCTCTTGGCTATCTGTTGGTTCTAGTGTTGCTTCTGGAATCATTCTATCTAGAAAAGGTTATGGTGCTCGAGGGTGGATTTGTGTCTATGGTTGGGTGACAATATTGTGATATTGTCTATGGTAAAACGAGCACATTGAATATTTTAACACACATGACATTCTGAAGAGAATTCTTCGAAGATTTCAATGACAATATAGATAGCATAGTGTATTTTGAAGATAAATCAAGTCTCAAACCTTCAAGAACGGGCACCAATAGGCTTAATTTGTCTCTTTATTAGGTTGGGGCGCACTGTGTAGCGTCAGCGAGCAGAAATCACCATGCCTACGCCTTTTACCATCCTCTCCCTGGCCCGAAGCTTCCTTTCCTCTCTTCCCCCCGCAAGCAACCCATTTGCTCAGCTTCGATATTGATTTCCATTCATGCTTCGCCTTCATTTTCTCGCTCACTAGGTAGGTGGGGTCCACAAGTGGCAATATAACACATAGAGAATTTCTTCTCCTTTTAGTCAAGCCTGCTTGCGCATCCTAGAGAACTTTTCCATGACATCAAACACATAGTGGAAGCATATTTGGATGATTTACCTGCCCATTATAAGATACCGAAGGATCATCCTTCTCATTTGCGGGGTATTTTTGTTTGATGTCGCTACTACAATATTCACTTGAATCCACACAAATGTATTTTTTTTGTGGAATCCAGACACAAAATCTCAGTAAAACCCCCCCTTCAAATTCGTTCACTCAAAACTTTGACCAGAATATCCCTGTAGGATGCAGATGTTTTCAAATCCTCATAATGAGCTCGATTTTGGCCTCTAAAAGTTTTATCCGACGTTTCAAAATATAGAGGTTCAATAAAATCATACAAATCTACATCAAGCAACCCAAAGAGATAGAATTATACGGGCATGGATGTACAGTTGAATGTATACAACTTTTTATGGCAATCTCAATACAAAGGTTGTTGATAAGGATATAATCTCGTATTTGAATAAGATATTATCCCTCTTTTCTTTCCCTCATAGACGTATATAAGAAAATAGGTAAGTATGAGTGTCAGTTCCTTACCAATCAGTTTCTTCCCAATCCAATTTTATATGCGAGTGTCACTTCGTTCGCTCCTCTGCGGCTCTCCCCCCATATTACAGAATTTCATGCACTTCAAATAAAAAATCCCAATCCCCTCCTCCTAGTTCTGAGAAATGCTTAGAACTGGGTTTTATAGAGGGAGGGATAAAGAGTTATGTATAGTTTCGAGTGGCCTGATCTGGAAGTCATTAATCAGCATTGAGTGCATTCAATGTCTAGAATATTAAGCCTTAGGTGAATCAACCGTAATTTGTGAGGAATCATTGGTAGTAATACTCGCATAGGGGGACGTGTTTTCGCCACATAAATTAGGCGTTTTATTCCGACCTTCTTCTATTTGTTGGTGAATCTTTGATCAAATTAACCCCACTTTTCCCTATGACTCCCATTATTAGCTTAGGTTTAATGGTTGGTGTATTATAGTATAGTATGATCATGTGGTTAGTGTAGAGTGATTACACCCCTCTTCTTTCGATTTCATGTTCTTTTCATTACAAAAAGGATACCCAGAATCTTGTTCCAATTCACGGAGATATCCCTTCCGATTTCTCTCTTGATGAATGTCTGGACTCGCAGAATTTCTTCTACATAATGTGATCTATCTTCTTGAGCCATAAAAGAACTTGTCTCTTGTGCACATCCGACAGCGAGATCACTCTATCCATATCTTCAGAGGAAAAATTGAAATAAGGAAGGCCTTTGACAACATAGTTGTCATGATCGGGGTGGAAGAAGGAACATTGTTTAAACTGAAAGGGACATTTGCTCATGCACAGAATGATGCATACCTATCTCATCATGGTGAAGGTACAATTCCATCTAGTCTTTTGTGGCATGCTATATTTGGTCATATTAATTATGGGAGTCTTTTACCTATTATTCCTAGGAACCTGAAGGAATGTGATGCTTGTATCCTTGCAAAGTATAGAAAACAATCATTTCATGATTCTACTTCTAGAGCATGTAGAAAACTTGAACTAATACATTCTTATTTGTGTGGCCCTACGCATATTCCTTCTGCAAATGGAAATAAATATATCATGTCTTTTACTAATGATTACACCAAGATGTGTTGGGTGTACTTGTTGAAAGAAAATTCGCAAGCTTTTGAAACTTATAAAAAATTTCATGTATGGATTCAAAATGAAGCTTAATCTCGTATTGTCTCTCTTCGCACTGATAATGGAAGAGAATATACATCTAATGATTTTGAAAACTATTTACACCAACATGGAAATAAAAATAAAACCATAGTTCCATACAATCCTCAACATACTAGTGTAGATGAAAGAATGAACAAGACTCTCCTAAATATGGTTCGTTCCATGATATTTTTCAARAATGTAAAATTGATGTTTTGGGATGATGTTGTTCTATGTGCAATTTATGTGAAAAACAAGTGTCCATCTCATGCTCTTGAAAACAAGATTCCTCATGAAATGTGGTATGGYTGCATTCTTTCGATGAGGCATCTCAGGGTCTTTGGTTCCACCTATTATGCCTTTATTTCTAAMGAGTAAAAAACCAAGCTTGATGCAAGGAGTCAAAAGTGCATCTTCTTGGGGTACTAAAATACCACCAAGGGATATTTTGTCTTTACGATKAGGAAAACAAGAAATTCATTCTCTCCAGAGATATAATCTTTCTTGAATCCTACAAGAATGACAACATAGTTGATAGGTAGCTTGATCATGTGGAAAAATTCACTAGTGTAAAGATATATCATGAATTTGATGATGAGATTCCACATCTTGAAGGGGGGATCCCTATCTTGGTTCATTCTATGGAATCTCCTTTTTTATTTTGAAGCACCATCTCCTCCTCATGAAGAAGTTCCAACCAATTCATTAGAACTTGAAGTTCACTTCGATGATGTGATTAAGAGGGTTGAGGTTGAGTCTTGATGAGAAATCAACACCATCTCAATTAGTTGAGAAACCTGGACCATCTCAGAAAGGTCCACCAAAATGGCTCATAAAAACACTTGAAAGTGTTCATCTTGATTAGGTCAGAAAGACAGGAACAAGAAGTTCCTCAAGACAAGATGGAAGTGGTGTAGATAATTTAAATTTGGGTGATGTGGATGACATGGATGTTTCATATGATTGTGATTTGAATTTGTTTATTAACTTTGAACCAACTTCCTTTGAAGAAGCCACTTGTTTAATCTGTATGTTTAATTTGCATATTATAATTAAAATGTATAAAATATATATTATAATTAAAATGTATAAAATATATAGTTGAGGGAAACAATTATACAGACAGATTATCCTTGAAAATCAATCTCGAGAGAACCAACAAATAGTGGTTCACATCTCTTCATTAATTTGAGGATTACAATAGAGGGGGATACATTCATTCTTGAGTGTTCTTACTCTCCTTCCACTGTCTTTGAAACAATTTGCAATGCTCTAGATTTTTCCTCATGGCCATGGGCAAGCAATCACATCCTTTCACCCTTTTCAACTTGTAGGACAAACCTATACTGTCACTGTTATCTTTTGATCTTTTGCAATCTTCTCAAACCAAAACCATTTAGTTAAAATCTGGGACTTGTTGCTCCATATGAAAACGGACCTCTAATGTTCAAGTCTTCTTCTCCCATCTTCAAAACAATCTGTCGTTTGTGGGAAGATTCAGAATCTGTGTCGTTGTATTGCTAGCAGTGACAAATCTACTCAAACTTTCTTGTTCCAAACATGGATAGACCTCTATGTCCAGGCCTTTGTCCTGTCAACTTCGAACAATCTTCTTTATGCAACTTCTTCAACAGCAATGGATGAGCTTCTTCAACAACAAATTCATTTTCGCCAAGTTTCTTCTACATCACATGTTCTACATCTCCTCTATCCTCTTTAAAAACCTTCTTCCTAAAAGCCAAGGTATTGGAGGCCAAGAAAACAGTGCCTCAAGAGTACCCCTACCTTTGCTTCGATGTGGGACAATGTAGTTCTGCCATGTACAAGTAATCTTCTATCCATTCAACCTTTGGAGCAGTTCCTATATCTACTTGAATTTTCCTTACTCAAAAAATGCCTCCCCCTTTGATTTTGAGACCATCAATGCTTTAAAGATCATTTAATCATCTCCTTCATTTTCTCAGCTCTGATGGTCGTTCAATGGTCCACTGGTTTCTTCCTCTTTGAAAGAGATGCAAAACATTTTGTCTCCAAGAATGCCAAGAGATTCCCATATTTTCTAGCGAACACACCCCATTGTGTTTTCATCTTTTGAGGGACAAAACGGACAAATCTTAATTGCTAAAATTTGGTAGGCAAGTGGGGATGGTTGCTAGTGTGTTGTTGTCAAAATCTCACCACCTGTAGACGGTACGATCAAGTTATGGCCAAATTACTTCTATAACCATTTCACGTTTTTGAGGGGTAAACTTGTCCACTTATATAGCAACTACTGCACTTCTGTAGCAACAGCATTTTTGGGTTTTTATACATTTTTTTATTGCATTAAAGAGTTGTAGCAACTTGTAACATGGTCACTTTGCTCTTCTGCAACAACCATGAGCATCTTGCATTCGGGAAAAAGGTAGCAACAGGCCTGCATTCTGAAGCATGCCTTCATTTTGCAGCATCTTCCCATGCAGTTTTGGTGACTTCTGTATATTTAACTCAACGCAAGGTTTTGGCATGAACACTGGATCAAAGCCCCAGATCTCTTTTAGATACGCCTCCATATTTTAGACTTTTGAGTCCTACAAAAGCTCTCTCGAACTTGGGCTTCTAATACCATCGGTTTTTTACAATCACTCAATCTTAGATCTTAATATGATCCAAGTGTTCTCAAGCTTGGCCTTAGTAGCAATAGGACTCCTCCCATCTTCAAACTTGGCTCTGATACCATATGATCCATAAACGATGGGCCTATGGCTCGTTTGTCTCACCAACACGGATACTAAAATGCGGAAATTTATTTGTAGATCCCTACATGTTATTTCACTATGCATAAATTGTGTTTAACTTGTTCATTGTAATTAAAATGGTGAAAATGCACCACTGCAGGAAACATTTATACATGTAGCAATAACATATAGATTACCCTAGAAACCCAATCTTCGGAGAACCTATGAATAATGGTTTCCGTCCTCTTCATTAATTTGAGGATTACAATGCAATGGGCTACACTCGATCTCAAGTGTTCTTACACTCCTTTCACTATTTTCAAGATAAATTATAGTGCTTTGTATTTGTCTTTGTGACCATGGGCAAGCAATGGCATCCTTTTGACTATTTCAGCTTGAGGGACAAGCCTTGTTTTTACCGCTGTCTTTTGCAATCCTCTCGAACCAAAACCATTCGTTTAAGCTCTGGAACTAGTTGCTTCAGATGAAGATGGACTTCTAGTGTTCGGATCTTCTTCTCCCATCTTCAGAGCAATCCTTCATTTGTGGGAAAAATCAAAATCTTCACCCTTCCAATGCTAGCAGCGATAGCACTGCTCCAACTTGCTTATTGTAGACAAGGACAAACCTCTATGTTCAGGGCTTTGTCTTCTCATCTTCGGATGGTCTTCTTTCTGCAACTTCTTCAACAACAGTGGATGGACTTCTTCAAAGCTTCTTGAGTAGCTTTAGTGACAAATTTTTCTTCGCTGAGTCTCTTCTACATCTCATGTTCTGCATCCCCTCTATCCTCTTTATAGAATCATTTTGCCCAAGCCCAAGGGACCGAAGGCCAAGAGAAAGGTGCCCAAAGACTACCCATGCCTCTACCTCATTGTGGGATGGTGTAGCTCCACGATGGAAAAGTATTCTTCTATCCATTTAGCGTTTGGAGTGCTTCCTATATCTACACAAATTATGTGTTCAGAAAATGCATTCTTCTCCTTCGTTTCTACAACCATCAATCCTTTAAAAACCGTTCCTTTCCTTTTCTAAGCTTTGATGGT
>JASDQU010101796.1:326729-342337 GCA_032191745.1 Picea mariana | reverse complement strand
TCATTGTGGGATGGTGTAGCTCCACGATGGAAAAGTATTCTTCTATCCATTTAGCGTTTGGAGTGCTTCCTATATCTACACAAATTATGTGTTCAGAAAATGCATTCTTCTCCTTCGTTTCTACAACCATCAATCCTTTAAAAACCGTTCCTTTCCTTTTCTAAGCTTTGATGGTTGTTCACATCCCTCCTCCAATGTTTCTTCTTTCGTGGAAGAGATGCAAGACATTTTACCTCCAAGAATGCCTAGAGATTACCATCTATTTTCCAGACACAAATCCTACTGCTTTTCACCTTTAAGGGGATGAAACGGACGCATCTGACACTAAAATTTGGTGCACATGGAGATGGTTGTCAATTTTCCGCTGTCAAAATTTCACCACCAACAAACACTATCCGACCAATTTATAGCCAAATTACTTCTAAAGCCGTTTTGTGTTTTTGAGGGGTAAACAAAGGAATCTGATGTTGGTTTTTGGTGGGCATGTATGCATATGTGTCAACACATCACAGTGCAAAATTCATCTTCATCTGACTTTGTATGCCCCCATTATGCCAAAAATACGAAACCAGTTTTTTAACTTCTCTGCTTCTATAGCAACCACTATGCTTCTATAGCAATTGTGTTTTTGAGCTTTTATGCATTTTTATTGCATCACAGCRTCTGCAGCGACTTGTAGCATGTTCATTGCTCTTCTGCAGCRACTTGTAGCATGGCCACTTTGCTCTTTTGCAGCAACCATGAGCATCTTATGTTTGAGATAAACAYGSCAATAGGCCTGCATTCCATGACATGACTTCAAGCTATAATGTCTTCCCATGCACTTTTGGTAACTTCTACGTATTTAACCCGGCGCAAGGTTTTGGCATAAAAACTAGATCCAAGCCCCGTATCCATTTTGAACCATGCCTCCCATTTTTTGGTTTTTTAGTCTGATCAATACAAAACCAATTTTTTCACTGGTGTGCTCCTGTTGCAACCAATGTGCTTCTGTGACAATCATGTTTTTGTGTTTTTATGTGTTTTTATCGCATTACAAGATCTACAACGCCTTGTAGCATGGTCACTTTGCTATTCTACAACAACCATGAGCATCTTGCATTCAAGGTAAATACAACAAGGCTATTTTCCGCAACATCCCTTCGTTCTGCAACATCTTTCCATGTGCTTGTGATGACTTCTATGCATTTAACTCAACCCAAAGCTTTGGCATGAACAATGGATCCAAGCACCAAATCCATTTCAAGTCATATACCCACAAACTTTCAAATGACATTAACTCTAGACAAATGATATTTGTGCAATGCTAAAGTTTTATTATAAAATACACCAATATGTAACCAACCAAAGGCTAGTGTAGATATAAATAAAGACTGACTTTATAAAAAATCACATCGACTCGTCAAACATGAGTTCAACAAAGAGCCCACATTTAAGTACAACGGTTAAGATGAGTCTTGTTTATCTTGCCAAGTAACATAAACGTGTTCCATCATAAGGCCTCAACCACTTACTCTTCCATGTAAGTGGATGGAAGAACACATCTTGGATGTCGTGGAGTGTTGATTATGATTTAAGGCATTTTCACTTACATGTATCTTTCAGAGTTGAGGGCATCATAATGTAAATATTTCTAACCAATTCTAATAAAATCTTGTATATATCCCTAAGCCTTGTGATTAGCAACTTTTTCATTAGTACTCATCTATATCTCCATGTAATGCTGTCAATTTAGTTGTTTTTATTACAGATGAAGATTAGTGCAAGACTTTTTTCAATAATAATTATCCAGAACCTTACATTTGGCTACTAAAATGAAAGTTTTAAGTGCTACACAAGCAATTTAAGTTTGACCACGACGCTGGCCCTGAAAGTTACCTATTTGGTGGCATCTAGCAGCCGATAGTACATCCTAACATGGGAAAATTACCGTTTACCCCTGCAGGGTACCACCACTTTATTTGTTCAAAATAGTCGCTGCTATAGTCCATACTAACATGGACAACTTATCGTTTACCCCTGCAGAGGACCAAAACTTTATTTGTTCAAAATAGTCTAAACTGATCAAAGTTCAACACCATGCGTCCAAAGAAAAGGCTGGTCTAAATAATAACGTGTAGTGCACGTCAACCTTTTAATAGGAACTTAACAACAAGAGTATCTGAAATGTCCAGTCTAAGTAATATCTTGTAATTCATGTCAAGCCTTTTAATGCGAACTTAACCAAACAACAGAAGTGTGTGCTCAATCACAGCGCTTAGTCCATCCCTTCCTGAAAATAAAACAGAAATTCATGGGGTATATATCCAGCTTCTATGATAACAGCAAACTGTCCCTTGGACGGTGAATGCTATATGAACTTTGCCAGAGTAGTACATCTGATGAATATTCACTGCAGCAAATTTATAATACCTTTGATATGTATTTAGCCAATTGTAATTTAAAATCCTCAAATGTGCCTTGAAACAATAAATAAATATTGCTGGAAGTAATGAATGCATTTGATTATCTTTTTAAATTCACATACTGTTATCTTTGAGACTGGCAATAAGGATCATGATTGCATCCTTATAATGTGATTAGATGCCAGTCAACAATATGTTGCTTTCATCCAGAAATCCTAACAATTTCAGAATGATAGCATAATGAATGTACTCCCTCACGTAAATGCAACTTTTAGACACGATAAAATAACCCAAAGTCGATTCTGAGTTGAAAATACCTGTAAATGGTGCATGGATTCAGGTTATCAAATGGGTGGAAATATTTATTTTTTCACTTTAGCAATATATGATATTTTTTATAAACTGAAATTACTTGTCAACCGCAGGACTCAGCTTGCTAGCACTTATGAATCTCAAAAATTTGATTCATAGTTAGTTTCAAAATTTACTTTGTAGACGGATGGAAACAGCTAGTCATTATTCGATGAATATCAAAGATTTCCTGCAAACTATAGCAAAAGAGGTCATCTATATATATGATCCAATGTTTCAATCTCCTCAATCATCTTGAGAAAGTGACTGTTACTCTTCACCAGTGTACTCTGCAATAAGTTATTTGTGTCCGTTAGCTGCCAATGGCATTAAAATAGTCATAGTTTCCGTATTTCAATTTGAACACCATAAAAAGTAAATTTAATGTAATTCAAGAGCATGTGTCTGGCTCTAAGAAAACAATTCTGTGAAACTAATGAGTCCACTAGCTTGGGATCTACCTTTGACAACATCCATCTTTCTCAAACTCTGGAGGATTATCGAGAATTTAAGAGCCCAGCTCAAGGGATTTAGGAGAAGCTTGGTACCCATGAAATTCTTTGTCCTTCAATCTCCACTCCGGGTTAGAGACCCAATTTAGCACTAGTCTCAAAACATTGTGGTCTTATCAAAGTACACTCTCGGCAGGAAAAGTAGTTGCATATGTCAAGTGGACAGACTGTTTAAATACATATTAGCACTGAAAAAGGAAGTCTCCAATAGCAGAAATGGAGCTTTGATTCCTAGAGCAAACCATTCATAATACAGAGCCCGGATCGTTGCCTGGATGGGATGCACCATGAGAAATCCTTCTAACTTGCAGGTTTGACTGTAACCCGTCAGAAATCCTCATGGGACAAAACCCAGCATAGCCATCTAAGGACTTGCAACGAATATTCTCTACATTGGCACATTGAAGCATCTACTAAAATGCTTGAAAATGATACACCGATTCAACCTTGATACATATTGACATTGTAATTTGGACTCAATAAAATTTTGGCTTTTCAAAGATTGAATAAACAGTTTGACTCTTATCATCTCGGACCAGACAATTCAACTGCATGAAGATTATCTGTTGAGTCAACAATCCATTCTGAATTTCTGTGAGGAACAAGTTCAACTTCCTGGCTCCGCACAACTTCCACCTTTTGCCACTCCTCCCATCTCTCGGCTAAGCCATCCCCTTCCAACATCCGTACCACTTCAGACATCTTTGGTCTATCCATTGGTGACCCTTGTGTACAAAGTAATGCAACTTGAATAAGTTGTTCCACCTCTGCTTCAACATAATTGTTCTTAAGATCAGGATCAACTAGCATATCAAGCCTTCTCTCTTTCAATAGGCCTTTAACCTGTCAACAAACAACACGATATTATCTGTAAGCCCGATGCACTGAATCATTGAATTTGTTATAAAACCTCTGGGGATCAATCACAAAAGCCAGAAATATTGACATTATCCAGGCTCTAAAGATCTCAACTATCCATACACATTTCTCCAGACCGAATCATCATGAAAGTAAATTGTTGTAGAAACTCGCACAAATTGGGCTTGCATACCTAAATCTCACTGATGCTAAACTAAAAATTGCACATATTTTCTACAAGTCTTAACATATACAAGGGGAAAAGATGTCCAAGGAAACCCACCACAGATATGATAAATACGGCAGTGTAAACACAACCTAATCAAATGCAGAAAAAAACAATTGATACACAACATATGTTTCACCATGTTTTGGCAATGGAAGCAGGTTTTGGGGATGGATGAAAGGTGCCTCCCAATTTCCAGTGGGCAGGGACACAAGACATCTAAAACCATGAAAAATAAAAATGTTGAATAAACAGTAAATGAAGAAAATTTGACTCCAAAAACTTAAACATGCAGAATAGATTATAATTAAAAATCACATTAAACGATTCCACAATAAACATAATACAATTCATAATTCCATAAAATGATAAAAACAAATAGTCAATATGCAACGAATACCATTTAGCACTGTCAAAATTGTATATTAATGGGCACTTTTAGTTTTGTCAGCTTTAAAGGTTAATTATAAAAAAAAACAATTAACAAATGAGGAAAAAGGGATCAATTGCTAAGCAGATGACCCCAACTTCCAATTGCTTTCAATGAAGAGTGCTAAAACATTTATTTGATGAACTTCAAGAATTTAGGAATTTAGGCAACTCCACCAGGATAAACTCCAAAACTTCAAAACAATGGCTTCCAACATTAGAGTATAAACAATGATGAGGAGAATGAGCCTGCTGCTAGACCAATAGCCCCTATCCAGTTACGAAATAATAAACTACTGTAATAACCTGTGACTTTGTTCAAGGTGTATCAAGAATCAGCTCCAGAAAGAACAGAAATCACCTTCGAATACACATTTGAAAAGTGGCTTGAAACGATTAGCTTCGACCATTTAGACAATATTCCTATTATTTGACCAAATATTGAGCAATTCCCTGGGATCCTCTACAGCACAGGGATCTTCACTATTGAGCATGATGACTAGTAGCAAGAATACAGCCTTAATTTTAATAACATTTGGAKTTCCTGACAACTCTAATAGTAACGCCACTACTTACCTGCATTCCTCAATATCCCATCCTAGCAAATGTAATGAAATGCTAGATAAACCCTTTTTGTTTCTTTTGTTTTTGATTCAAACCAGTTCAGACAGTCAGGCATCCCTAGGGACAGTCAAGAAACATTTGTCTGTCCCCAGTAACCTTGGGAATGTTCTCCAAACGTCCCCAATTTACCAGAGGAACATCCCAGGGACAGGGAGGGGCATCCCCTCCTTATATCCCCGGGAATGTCCTGTGTTCCCAGGAGATGCACCCTTCTGTCCTACCATCCCTAGGGGGAAGGGAAACACTAGCGACACATCCCCAGTGCAACTATGTATGGAACACAATCACTGTAACATTTAACATAGAAAGACTAAGGTATGACATGTTTCAAATACATTATTACATTCCCCTAAGACTGGAAACCTCTAAAGCATGTGAGGCATCTAACAGAAAAAGCTGAAGTGCAGAAATATTATCGACGTAATAATCAAATTTCAGATGCAACTTTTAAGGACACCAAATCATGTAAATTTCTTAACACATTTTGTAAGTTATGCCTCTGAATAAAGTGTCGTATAGAAACACTCGCAGAATCAAAACTTTTTAGAAACAAGATCATCAATAACATGTTTTTTTTCCTTTGTTTGAAACCTTCTATAATTATATGGTGAAAGTGCTAAACGTTGCTAGGTAGGTGAACCTGTTGTATCTTTCCCATTATAATGATCGACAACTTCGTATAGGTATATCATGTTGCCTGCTTTGCCATACCTCCCAACAAATAACAAGCTTTGCTGCCAGCAATTATGATACAACAAAAAGCATATTATAAGCCACGAAGCATCAATGGAAGATGGCATCAAAATATATGCATGCAGATAGTGTCATGGTAGCTAGTCAGCCCCTCCATTTAGTTTGTGTAGATAGATAGATGAACAGATAAGCCAAAAATATTACTCCTCTAGAAGAACATAGATACAAGAGGAAGAAAATTGCACTAACGTCTGTGGGCAAAATTTCCAGGCAACGAAGATGTTGATTTTCATGATTAGTGCAATGAGATGCAATTGATGGGCAGCAACTAGTACAATGTCCGAGGTCAAAAACATAGCAGTGGCCTTCATTTTTAGGAAGATTTCCACATTTCCAGCTAGTTTTCCAATTACACTGTTCTCTGGCTTTACTGTGTAATTTGGATCTAAAGGTGGAATTTTTATGGGCTGCACTAGAAGAACATAGATACAAGAGGAAGAAAATTGCACTAACGTCTGTGGGCAAAATTTCCAGGCAACGGAGATGTTGATTTTCATGATTAGTGCAATGAGATGCAATTGATGGGCAGCAACCAGTACAATGTCCAAGGTCAAAAACATAGCAGAGGCCTTCATTTTTAGGAAGATTTCTGCATTTCCGGCTAGTTTTCCAATTACACTGTGCTCTGGCTTTACTGTGTAATTTGGATCTAAAGGTGGAATTTTTATGGGCTGCACTAGATCTGGAATTTTTACATGACCTATAACACAGTTTCTGTGGCTACCTGGGAATATTTGTAGTCTTAATGGAATTTCTCTGGCCTTACATAAAATTTGAAGTTAAGATGTGACCTACCAGTTTCAGAAAAGCCCAATTTGCAACAGCAACAAAGTAATGCCAACATGGAAAGATGATTCTAGATATGAATGATAATATTTCAGTTTTCTTCAGCCTTCTAGCATTAAACCTTTTAGGAAACAATGTGAGTACTCTTTCCCCTTTACTTTTTCTTTTTACTAGTATGGTTCATTTATGTGTCTAATTTCCATATCCTTGCGTGCAGCTGTAGACATCATCATCATCATGTGACAATTTTTATCAGTACCATTATGATTATCTAGCTTTGGCTTCTACCATGCATCATACTTCATCATGTGCCATAGTTGAATGTCCCTAGGGTGATTTATTAAATCCAGAATATATTGTGGGTATGGAAGATCATACTGATATCCCTGCTAATCACATGGACCACCTAGCTAGTCAAAATTGATGTGTATCTATTGCAATTGATATTTTCCAATAAGTTCATAGAGGCTCTACTCACAAGTATGCCAAAAATTGATATTATGATTTATTTGTTACTCCCATTTGCCACATAACAGGTAACATGAAATTCCAGCTAGGTTAAGTGTTCAGTCGTAGTTACTTTGAGCGGCAACCCTAATTGTTATGATAACACATAGTGACATAGTAAGGCATCAAAGAATCATCTGGTGCTCATGGTTATATGGTGGAGTGTCGAGTCATGTCAATCTACTCACTGTTTGATTCATTAGTTAGAAAAACATGGAGTTTGACCTATGGAGTAGGGTCTCCAGTCTCCACAAGGAGATTTGGATTCTAGCAGCCAACCATTTTGCTTTCCTTGACAATGTGAGGTTCTACATTGTGCAGACAATACATTAGCTTAATGGTTATACCTACTGGGGTTGATTCAGTACATATATGTGGCATGCTAACAAATTTTACGAGATTGCAAAATTTGTCCACTGCTCATCTCCAAAACAAGCCAAGCCAAGCCTTCTCATTTTAGCGTCACTCAGTTAAATGATAAATCTGGTCCAAATCACCAGAGCTTGACAAGTTTGCCCAATCTTGAGCAATTTACTCAGCAAGTTTGACTGTGTTTGAACTTTGACTAACATTTACCTATTTTAAGTTGTTTTTGAATTTTTAAATTTCCTGAAATTCACCTCGATTGTGGACATATTGTTCCTCATTAATGTAACTCTAGGCAATCCCTTCCACTCTTCCACTGGTATTATGGTACTCTTATGTGTAAGAAGGAAACTCATGTTAGCCTTGAGTTTTCCCAATTTGATTCAAACTCTTGCTCTTTGGCTTTGCCCAGTCGTTTCCCTAGTCCAGGTCATGTGACTAATGCTAACCCCCAAAATGTGTTGTGTTCTAGGTCTGCAGTAAAAAGCTTCTAATAATATAGTTTTTGATGTAGTGGCAATAAATCAAACTATAAGAATCATTCAATATTTGACAAACCATCTTTGTCTGCACCTTTCCAGAGTGACAGCTTTGAAAAGAAACCTTCCTGATAGGACATAGAACCACAGTCGCTGCATAAAAAACACATGACTTGCTCAAAGATTTTGGTAGAATATTCCATTTACTTTTAATTGTATCCATCAAGTAGGGCATTATCCTCCTGAATAGTTTTTGGATTTGATAAAAGAAAACATGCAATTGAGAGGATTTCCTTCTTACAGCTCAAGAAGGAATGGCTCCATTTGTGATGCTACCGGTTCCCAAACTTTTGTCTGTCCAATCGTAACCAAACTAAGTCTTTCACTCAAACTGATGTTGGACCCTATAATCATCTTGGAGAGATTTATATTTGGTCAAAAAAGTCTCAAGTAGAATGTTCTTGATTTGGCATGTACTTGCACTAAGTGCTCAAGGAAAAGCAATGGCTCTGTCCTGCTCTTTTCATTCATGTGACATGGACGGGGTAGAGAGGGCCACTGGAAGCTTATATGTTGCAAGGGGTTGAATCCCATTACAAACCACAAAAGGTAATTGACTACTTGAGACATGACATGCTTTATTACAACTGCATTGGATGATGTGGAGGTATTTGTTCCACTCCCTACTGGAGGTATCCATTTGTCCTTGCTTAAGAACGATGTCTATGGCAAATTGGAAGGCATCTGTCTCTCTATTTAAATGCTTCCAAATGTCAGAGAATGAATTACAGATGCTGAGAAGATGGCATCTTTGGGCTGCTGGAAGGGGTCTTTGGGTCCGTTCCCCAATTGGTATAGTCTGACAAAATGGCATAAGCTGATTTAGAGGTTGACCAATAAAAGAATACTGTTAGAAGATTTTTGTACAGAAGTTAATGCCTCCAAAACATTTTCCCATGTTACATTAATGGGCATAGGTTCTTCTCTGAGTAATCTGACTTTCTCAGGATCTACATGTACCAAAAAATGATTAAATATCCAAAAGAGCCGGTGTTGGCTCAAAAAATACGTTTTGAGTTTTGCCTTGAGTTGGTGGTGTTGTACATGATCCAGAACATTTTGAAAATGTTGCAAATAATACTCTCATGTTAGGCTGCAAACCAAGATGTCATCAAGGTATACAATGATAAACTCCAATTTATGTCTGGAGATGTCATTGGTTATGCACATAAAAGTAGCAAGAGAATTAGTGAGCCCGAAGGGCATGACAAGCCATTCAAAGAGCAAACTTGGTCTAGGAAATTCGTTTTCCAAACATCACTAGATTTAATGCGAACTTGAAGATGGCTATGTTGAATTCTGGGTTTGATAATGGCATCAAACAAGTTCATCTTAAACAAAATATCCCAAAGAGGAGTTCAAAGCAATATCTTTCAAACATTGCTATAGGTGTATGTATCTCTCAAACATTGCTAGAGGTGTATGATTCGGTTGCTCCAGCTACCCTATTTAGATCAGACCATTCAGAAGGTAAAAGCTATTACCTATCTTCCCGTTGAGTATTAAAAGTATCTGTGCAATACCAATAGCATGGAACTTTTCAGAATGTGTGAGGAAGCTTTGGCCCAAAATATTTAGGAGCAGAAACTAATGCAAGGATCATCAAACTCATCCTCAAAGGTTCTCATCGGGATATACCGTAGGTGGTCAGTCTCCTATAACACTGTTGAATCTGCTTATGAAATTTATAGCTAAGGTAATGACAAAAAGGCTAGAAAGGGTTGCTACCAGATGGTTGGCACAAAACTGTTTGGATTTGTCAAAGGCAGAGTCATCTTTAATTTCTACTTGGGAAACAATTGAATGGGCCAAGGAATCAAGGCACAAAGCTCCTTTCTTGAAGATTGATTGACAAAGAGTACGACAAAATTGAGTGGGATATTTTCTCTTGACATCCTTGATTGGTTGGATGTTGGTACAAGATTTAGATTGCTGTCAAAACTTCTTATCAAGGCTCTGGTTAAAGTTCAAGTCAACAGTTAGCTTTCATATTTAATTCAACTTCCAAGACCAATTTGTCAAGGTTATCCTATAACACTCTTACTTTATACAATTGCAACAAAACGCCCTTGGGTTTTTCAAGGAACTACTTCTGATATTACATAAAAAAAAAATGTGCACAAAGGAGAAAATTGTACAACAAATCATCTCTGCCCTTTATTGAGGTTATGGATGCAACAAGGCCAGAGTAAGCCAAAATTGATATATCTTTTGCATCTCCTACAAGTAACCTTTAGCAGTGACTTGCAAACGTACCTCGTCTGAATACATCTTTTAAGAGGAAACAGAACAGCTAAAGTCTTCAAATACAAACAGTGCAATTTCCAAATTGAAAACACAGCTGCAACTCAGATACATTGCTATAAGCCATCATCAGATGAGAGAACAAGCTGATTCGAGTCGCTGAGAAGGGCTACTCTACAGTAGATGGAGCCTCAAGGCATATACGCAAACTGCTGTTGAATAATACCCCAAGAATGATGGGAAAACTGACATTCCCAAAAAATGTGCTTAATAGTCTCCAGTTTAGAAAAATTAGGGCATTTATCATCCATGAATCCACACTTTGCCAACTGTGCTCTAGAAGGCAGCCCCTGATATAAATCAACCATGCAAAAATTCTGAGTTCATACGAGAACCTGTAAGAGTGTACCTTCAACATTGCTCAGCCTGGTAATACATGCATGCCCTATGGTTATTGATTGCAGGCTACCAAAAGTCATGGTCAGATGAAGAGTATTAGTCTCCAAGGTGGCCACAACGTACTTAATGTGCGCCTTGCTGATGACTCTGATCTATCCCTAGAGTTTAGAGGAGCATTGGTAAGCAACCATAAGACAATTTTTCTAGTTATTGGTCCATACCGCAATGTATTAATCCCAACTAGAAATGGGTTCGAGAATGGTACATCATGTGTTATCTTGGGATTCCTATTGGAACCAATGTATCCACTAGGGATATGCAAGAGTGGATTGTATCCAAAATTGAAAGGAAGAGTGCTTTATTGAATTTCAGAGCGCTTTATTGAATTCCAGTAGCTAGTCATGTTTATTATTCATCATATCTTCATTTCCTTGATGTTCATATTATTAAAAATTGGAAAAGGTTTTCCAGCAATCAAATCTGTGGAGCAAACAAGGCCATGGCCCATAAGAGAGGCCCACCTCTTGTTCCATGAGATGTGTGTACTTAACGTGCACCTTGCTGATGACTCTGATCTATTCCTGGAGTTTAGAGAAGCAAAGGTAAGTACTATAAGACAGTCTTTAATTATTGGTCCGTACTGCAATGTAGTAATCCCAACTAGAAACGGGTTCCAGATTGGTACATTGTGTATTATCTTGGGATTCCTATTGGAATTAATGTATCCATTAGGGATATGCAGGAGTGAATTGTATCCAGAATCGAAAGGGATGCCGAGAAGTGGTATAACAGGAACATCCCTTTAGATATGCGTTCTTAAATTTTGGTAGCTAGTCATGTTTATTATTCATCGTCTTATTTCCTTAACGTTCATATTATTACAAATTGGAAAAGACTTTCCAACAATCCAATCTGTGGAGCAAACAATACCATAAGAGAGGCCCACTGCTTCTTCCATGGGAGGTGTGCACTTTGGAGAGAGTTAGGAAGTCTAGGAGGTCTAGTGCAGATAGATATCAAGACACAAGTCTTAGTCTTGGCAGCTCGACGGATTGCTGGGAACATCAATTGTGATGTTGCCTCACAAGCTTTGATCAGACATTGAATTCAAACAGCTATGAAAAATTATGGTATCTAATTCTCTTTCCAATAGATATATTTTCACTGCCTCTTTAAACATTCAGAGATTGAAGAGGATTTGGAAAGCATAGCGGCAGATTCTACTAATCTAAGGTTTTAGGAGTTTAGAAATGGTTGGGATCTCAGTATTAGTAAATACTGGGTGGTTTTAAGACCCCTTTTGTCTCTCTTGGTATTCTTGCCATGCTTGATGGCAGGTTCTTTTCCAAAAAAAAAAGGAATCAGCCGATGAAAGACACATGGCACAAAGAATGACATAATCAATTTGCATGGGGAGCATTTCCAAGAAGGTCATTCTCAATAAAAAGAATAAGTTGCACCACCCAGAAAAGAAATGAAAATAATATATTATATTATTCATCATAACCAAAGAAATGTCAATGGGACAGTCCATACAAAAGCAAAACAAGTAGTGCCTAATGCATCTCCTAAAAAAGTAACAAATCTAGGTTTTTCTTGACAGACACAAAAGTGATTTAGGGGTTTAGGAATGGTCGGAATCTCAGTACTAGTAATACTGGGTGGTTTAAGACCCCTTTGGGCTCTCTTGGTATTCTTGCCATGCTTGATGGTAGGTTCTTTTCCATAAAAAGGGAATCAGCCAATGAAAGACACATGGCAGAAAGAATGACAATCAATTTGCATGGGGAGCATTTCCAAAGTCATTCTTAATAAAAAGAATAAGCTGCATCACCCATAAAAGAAATGAAAATAATATATTATATTAATATTCATTGTAACCAAAGAAATGTCAATGGGACAGTCTGTACAAAAAGACAAACAAGTAGTGCCTCGTGCATCTCCTAAAAAAGTCACAAATCTAGGTTTTCTTAACAGACACAAGTGATTTATATTAAATTATAAAAAAAATTACATTACCCACAAGCTATGCCAAGATGGCCCTTTCATCAATGGATTCTTCAAAGTTTCTTATTTCAATTTCTGCTACACATTTTGTCTGATTCCCAAACTTCATAGATTCTGACAAACATAACAAGAGTCACATAAAAGTACAGCATTTGTTACTGGCTTGGCCTCAAATACAAGGCTAAGGAGGAACAGATTTCTTTTGATTTCCCAATTGAAGGACCATAAAATCCAAAGAGGTACCCTTCCTTTCCTTTTCATTTCTCATTTCAATCACACCCCCTTACAGCAGACTCCCACTGCTTTGAGAGAATTGGAGTCTTTGGCAGCCCCGCTTGTATTTCATTAGGCTTAACCAAGGAGGCTGCATCTCTTTTCTGACTGGAATGGTCCATCTTCTGCGTCATCTGATTCTCCCCAAAGCGACTATCAGGAGGGATCACTAGAGGTTCAAAAGGAAGCATTCCCTTACTTAACCACAAGTGGGTCACTGGCTTCCCCTACTCCCCATGAGGGATGGAATGGGATCATTTTGTATTGAAGTCAAAAGCCTCTTGGTCCTTGCTTCCACCCAATTGTGGTCAGTCCAAAATCCCTCCACCAGGGGGGCATGTGATTCCTCTGCTTTTTTGCCTAAGAAGCATTTGCATTCAAACAAGAAGTTGCAAAGTGCCCATGTTCAAAGCAGAACCTGAAACACAAAAGCAATATGTTTGCAATCCAATACTTGTGACTACTGCAGTTCTCACAGTCTAGCAAGACTTTTACAGGAAGACCCTTGCTGAAATCAGCATAAAAATATACTCAAGCAGCGGTGGACACTATGTAGTATGAAATCCCCCATCTCTGGGGCCATGTTAACATGCTTCCGAGAGTGTTACCAATGTCCTCAAGAGATTTATAGTGACAGTATTCAAGTGGTAGACTGGTCAGTCTTACCCAGAACAGAAACAAGTGGGTTGAAACCTGGTGTCCATGGCTACATAAAAAGGGCAGCTTTGCCCATAAATAAAACAAGAGCAATTTCCCAAAGCTAACACTTTGTCTTCGCGACAGAGAAATTCCAAGATGAAAATCCCTACGACACAAGGGTGGACCACCACCACATCTCTCAGGTATGAACCCCAGGAATCGAAGAACTAGGCCTTAAGTTTTTTCAGTGTTGGCCATAAGAAATTGAATCTGCAAATCATTACATGTTTGAGGAAAAAATCTTCTTCATCCTTGACCCATGAGGGTTCCATCTTCAAACCCATGATCAATGCGGCCTTATCAACGTGGCAGGATATTATGGAGGTCTTGCCTGGGAGCAAGAGAGAATCCTTGTACGAAGCAGCCTTACATGCATTGCATTGTTGAAGGGGGTGGATTTTAAAATTGACGAGATAGGCGGAGTTTGATGGGATTGTCAAATGAACCCATAGAACCAGCAGTTTTAAGTAACAAATCTAGGTTAACAACACTGCTTATTACACATCTGAGGCTAATCTTAATGTTAGTCAACTGGGGGGAAAGATCAGGTTTGGCCTAATGGGAAATCTATCTTTCAATTGATTCCTATATCATATATTGCATTAGACCCAAATCTAGTATTTACTGAAAATTCAAATACAAATGTTTGACCATGAAAAATGATGAACAATCATTAACAAGTATCAACACCATTTGGTCAACTCCTTGTGCTTTTAAACTCAAAGCTCATGGTAAGATCCAATTTTGAAGCAGCCTTACATGCATTGCATTGTTGAAGGGGGTGGATTTTWAAATTGACGAGATAGGCGGAGTTTTATGGGATTGGCAAATGAACCCATAGAACCAGCAGTTTTAAGTAACAAATCTAGGTTAACACTGCTTATTACACATTTGAGGCTAATCTTAATGTTAGTCAACTGGGCGGAAAGATCGGGTTTGRCCTAATGAGAAATCTATCTTTCAATTGATTCCTATATCATATATTGCATTAGACCAAAATCTAGTATTTACTGAAAATTCAAATACAAATGTTTGACCATGAAAAATGATGAACAATCATTAACGAGTATCAACACCATTTGGTCAACTCCTTGTGCTTTTAAACTCAAAGCTCATGGTAAGATCCAATTTTGAAGCAGCCTTACATGCATTGCATTGTTGAAGGGGGTGGATTTTTAAATTGACGAGATAGGCGGAGTTTTATGGGATTGGCAAATGAACCCATAGAACCAGCAGTTTTAAGTAACAAATCTAGGTTAACACTGCTTATTACACATTTGAGGCTAATCTTAATGTTAGTCAACTGGGCGGAAAGATCGGGTTTGACCTAATGAGAAATCTATCTTTCAATTGATTCCTATATCATATATTGCATTAGACCAAAATCTAGTATTTACTGAAAATTCAAATACAAATGTTTGACCATGAAAAATGATGAACAATCATTAACGAGTGTCAACACCATTTGGTCAACTCCTTGTGCTTTTAAACTCAAAGTTCATGGTAAAGATCCAATTTTGACTAATGACCTATGCATCTAATGTGGCAAGAAAGAGCTTTGAGACTCATATAAGGGAGTGGTATCATCATATTTCCGATAGGGCCATACAATGGAGGGTAGATATTTATC
>JASDQU010101796.1:288964-321125 GCA_032191745.1 Picea mariana | reverse complement strand
TTATTTGCCCTCAAGACATTAAGAAAGATATCCAGACTTTAAGCACTAGAAGAGCATCTAAGGGGAGAGGTCCTCAAGCTGAATTTCTTAAGTTTGGTTTTGATTCTCTTCCATTCTATATTATTGATCTCTTTAATGATGCAGTTTGCTCAGGATTCCCTTCTTATTTTTAAATTAGGTAATAGATTTGATCCTGAGTTGCAAGAGACGCCTAGTTTGGCCATGTCCCAATACCTGAAACACAAAAAAACGCCGAAATATGAAACACCTTTGAAACATCATCAATTGTACCATATGACATTTCCAAATACGAAGGAGATTTAGGAGGTTTCAAACCCTAGATCTAGGGTTTTCATTGCCTACTTTGAGGAGTTGGTTATGGATTGCTACACTTGGAGGCTAGACGTTGGAACTTTGACATATTTTATGCTCTCTTTGATAGACACATACTGTTGAAGAATTGTACATGTGGCTTGACCACCTTGTTATTTTATGTATTGTTGGTTAGTAGTTGGAGGATATTGTTTCTTTACTCCTCCCTAGGCTAGATCTAGGGTTTTGACCTTAGATATTGTTATTTTTTTCTAGATGAAGATGGAGCTCAAACCTATATAACGCTTTGCTCTCTTCATCATTTCTCATGGCTGGATTTTGGAGTTTCCCCTCCTTGGAGCTTAATGGATACATCTTTCTTGGAGCATATGTGACATTTAAGCGTTTTCCCCTATCAGTGTGTGGCTTATGGTTCTAATGCTTCTAAATTGTTGCTTAGGTGGTAAAGATTGCTAGAACTTGTTTAGTAGGGCCAAGAGAAGGGTATTATCTACCCCATCGGACAGATTTTAAGATAGGAGTCTCTCCCTCTTCAATCCTTTGTTGTCTTATGCATGGTGGTATTTTATTGTATCTAGCATCTTGTTGAGTGGGTGCCAGAATAATACTCCATTGTGTAGGGCATACCCTAAAGGCATAGTTTTGATGTGGCACTTTCCAGACCCTCCTAGCATTTCTTCACTTCCATTTTCAACAATGTTAAGTTCTTCTTGTGGCATTCATATGTAGCCCTTGTAGTCTTAACCCTTTGATAAGCTTTCCCTCTTGGATCAGCCTCTTGACTCCATTTGTCTTGTTGGATTGGCACTAATCTCTTGATCCCTCCATCACTCTTTTACTTCTTTAAATCTACAGAAACATTGTTTTACTAGAGCTATCTCTTCACATCACCTTTGAGCTTCATAGAATATAGCTTTAGTAATCTTAATTGCTAGGGATGCCCCCCTTGAGTTGGAGAAGAATCAACCCAAACTAAAAGGATAGGTCGCTTAGGTGACAGTGGTGACCATCCTAGTAGTTCCCCCTTGGAGTGCACCTTGTGAATTAGGGTTGTTATCATTAAGTGCAAGTTGGGCACATAACACAACCACAACGAACTTCATATGGAGAAAGTAGAATTTCACATCCAACTTGAAATTCAACAGACTTAACTGTTTTAGGATTTTAGGGTTGGCATAATTGTAGCATTTCCACTGGATTCTATCATGTATGATGGTACAAGATTGGAATTAGTCGAGATCACCAAGTTGTGGGATTCTACATCATGTAATCATCTACGAGAGTTAATATAAACATGGGTTTCCTTCTAAAATGTCGTTTATGTGTATCATTCTTATTTTCTTACTTATTTTCTCGCAAGATAATGTGTTAATTAAAAAAACACTATATATCTATAATTTTTGTATTTTTTATATATAACATTTCCACCACATACCCATTTGGGGGGGGTCATGTTTCTAAGCGTTCCCATTTCGAAAACTTGTACACATTTCCACGTTTCACGCAACTTAGATTTGATCCAAATAACTACATGACTTTTATGATTGGGCACACCTTTGCCAAGCTTTATGCTATGGTCTTTAACCTGGCTTTTGGAGCACTTGGAAAGAAACAGAGTCAAAGCTAAGAGGCACATAGGTTTCACAATTGACCAGATATTTATGCTTTGTGTTATTATTGAGAAGGACAGAAAATGTTCATCCCAAATTTTTTGTTGCTTTGTAGACTTCCATAATGCTTTTGGTTATTCCAACGGAATCATTGTTCCAAGGATTGCATGATATTGGCAATTGGCATCTTCACGTCTCTCATTGTAACTATTATAAGGCTTCACAACACATTTATAGGTCAGCTCCACACATCTCATTGACTTGTTGACCCCATTAGGAGATACATTGGGGTCAAACAAGGGTGTCGTCCCCTCACCGACTTTATTTGAAATCTACATTTCATGAGTTGGAGGCACAACTCAAGGAGCACACACATGTTGACAACAATGGCCTTTTACACCATGTCTTGATTGCACTACTCCTATTTCTAAATGGTGTGGTCCTTTTGGCCTCCTCCCAAGAAATCCTACAAAGGCAGCTTGATACCCTCCCCAATTTTTGCAATAGTAGATAGTCGATAATGAACCTTAGCAAAATCGAGGTTATGATATCTAGTATTTCAAAGAACACTTTCTTAGACTTCTACTTCTTTAGAAGGGGCAAAGTGGAAATCACAACAACATACACTTACCAAGGGTCCTAATCATAGGTCCTAGATTCAACCTATGACTCGCTTCCCAATCACAACTCAACAAGGGTATGGGTCTCTCTTCGTACTTGAACACATGTGTTTCCATATGTACTTTATGAGCCCTCAAAGATGCAACTCTTTGACAAGACCATCAAACCCACTATACTTTTTGGCATCAAGGAATGGGAGCCTAATCTACCACTTGTTGATTGAGATCATGTAGAAATGAAAAGAAATTATTAATTTCCATTTATCACCAAATAAGTCAAAGGGACTATAAAGTACAACATATAAAAATAGCAATAAGGGGAGTTCAAGAGTCAATTCCAAAAAGTGCAATAGAAAACCTAAAGCTAAGAGAAAAAGAAGAAAAAGAAAGTTGTATATATCAAGTAGGGACAACAATAGGTACAAACACAAGTAGAAGATAGGTTGTATGAGATAGGGAACAATCACTTTCATCATTGAATTCGGGATTGGAAATGCCACCCCAAGAGCACGTCTGATAATGTCCTTAGGAGAGTGGCCTAGACTAAAGCACACCTAGGGAGTGATTTGCGACAGCCTCTAAGTGTTATCACAAGGGGGAAAGACTAGAAATTAACGCTAAGGTTGGAACCCAAGGCAAAAATCCTCTGAGCATCTAAGGCCACAAGACCCCTAATAGTAGGGAAGGAGTTGGTGATGAAACCATGAATCTTAGAATCAGATGATATCACTAACAAGAAACTCTAGAGAGACTCTCTCCAACATGGCTTAGCTTGGGGGCAAGTGGAGCACATTGAGGAACAATGCTTGCTGGACTCATGATGGTCAAACTGGGTAGTAGTTGTTAGGTGTTTATCCCTCTTAGTAGTTGTGACCAAATGGAAGGAAGTAATCTAAGTCACTGTCACAGGAGCACATTGAAGCATGCAACGTCTGAAAGTGATTGCCTCCATGATAAAAAGAGCCAAGCGTATTGGGGTATTTGAAGAAGACAAAAAGTGAAACACTTGAATCCTTAAAGAGGCAATGGCAACTACAATGGATCTTGTAATAAAAAGGGCAACGAAAGACAAAGTACTCTTTTGTCTCCACCTCGCATAACAAGCATAACCTACAAATGCATTCTTCCCAGGGAAGATCTCCAAAACTCCACCCTCAACTAGTATGATCACACCCTAAAATTGCTAAGAGAAATGCAAAACTCGTGCATCAAAGGGTTCTAGAGGTAGCTCCACTAAAAAATGTGGCCCTCATAGATCTATAGAAAGTGCTCAAAATAGAAATCCAATTTAAGACTAAGGAGTCTTACAATCCAAAACATTCAAGTGTAGCTCCTATGAATGTTGATTCAGAGGTAGAAGATGGGAAAAAGGGAGATCATGTATGGGGGTAGGTAATCAATGGAAATGCCAATTGTCTCCAAAAATGAGTGAGCCTTTGCAAACCAACAGAGTCACCTCCCTTATTTGTTCGAGGATGCTAACCTCTCAAAGAAGCAAAGTGCTAAGAAAGGGTATCTATCACAACCTAAGAGAGTCTTCTACCATTCTCTATGACATGTGAAGAGAGGTAACAACCCTGAAAGCAATCTCAATTTGGAGGGGGAAGCAACAAATATAGCCTAGATAATGTTCTAGAGGCGAGCTATTTGCAATGAATGAATCAATGAAGCATATTTGTCTAGACTCTCTCCACGTTAGCCCACAATGTGTGACCTATGATAGGATCCTAAATCTCAAAATCATACAAGGTTGTAGGTTTGAGCAACAAGTCAACTAGCTTCATCTTCAATAGATATCCTAGAAATGAAGTTGCAAACACTATCTCTCAAGCACTGCTAAGGTAACATAGCCTTTGGAAATGCAAGGCTAAGAGGTAGGCTTCACACAGAAGATGTTACCAATAAATTTGACCCCCGTGCAAATTGTAATGATCTCACTCAATTGCCCTCTATATAAATAAAATGAAGGTTAGAGAGGGGCTCCTTGGTAGTGCCAATGGCCATAATCTTGGTTTTGCCAAGATTGACCACTAGCTACTAAAGGTCACATAATTGATCACAGGCATTAGTTGCCATTGTAAACCCTCTGCAGAAGAGGCTAGCAAGACCACATCAACTTCAAACAAGAGGAGTAAAATCAAGACTTGGTGAAGAAGGCAACCACCATCTACATGTGTGTTCCCCTTGATGAAGTGCTCGAGTTCATCAATGTAAACCTCAAGAGGAGAGTGGACACCCCTATTACACCCAAGGGTACCATGAATGTCTTCAAAAATACCATGTGATGTATGGATGCCACCAACAATTGTCTCATAAAGCCCTCATTACTTCCAAAATAAGGCCTTCAAGAGTTTCTCAAAGAGCCAACGTCTAGGCACCATGTCGAAGGCCTTTCGTAAGTCAAGAAAACAATGGATAAATTTCAAAGAACTCTATCAAGCCTCCTCAATAATGATAGAAGGGTGAAGATGTGGTCGATAATCAAATAACCTTTCCTAAGACCAACTTATCCCATATCCATAAAACCTTGTCACTCAATCCAAACAAAGTGGTACATATCAATAGCCACATCATACAATTTGGCAAAGATGTGTCTAATCGTGATGGTTCTATAATTTTTCAGGGCAAAGGCATCCACAAACTCATGGATAAGAAGAATGATGAGCTAGGAACAAGATGCAAGAAAGCCCAAACAAGCAACATCATTAAAGAGAGTAGTAGAGGGGTACATTAGGGGTTCCAAGTCATACTCAAGAAATTCTGATTGGAAACCCCCCAAGTCAGAAGCTTTGCTAGTATAGAATTTTTTAATGGCCCTTCTAATAAGACCAAGGGTTACCATTTGTTCATGAGACAAGAGAGTGAAGAGGTCCGGGAAAGTGGACTGTGTATGGAAATAAACCTTGAGCAACCTCTCAAAGAATATGAGTTAGGAAATTGGATTCCAATGCAGTTGCAGGGAGAGTATAAGGCAAGGGAAAACTAACATAAGTGGGATCAAACTTGATCATAAGCCAAGGCATAGGGGTAATCAAACTTGATCATGATATGAAGTAATGAAGGGGGGGAGGCAAAGCGTGAAAAGGGTTCAGGGAGAGTAAAGGCTAAATAGGTGTGTCCAATAAAGGAAAATTGATCCCAAACTCAAAATTCACAAATAGATGGAATCGAGAAGAGGGGGCCCAAAACATAATCAACCACATTGTCACACCCTTTAAGTGGGAAATAAGTGAAGCCTTAGAAAGCAAGAGATCTCATTCCAAATGTAGAGGTCGTTTTCCTTGCCCACTCCAAAAAGATGTCTCACATAGGCCATAATTGGACCAAGACTATCAATGGAGCACCTATAAGGTAATCTCTTAGGTCCAACTCAAGAAGTTGTATCTCGTCCTCTATGATATCATGGGTGGAGACTTGTTGAATCCCAGTATGAGCATTAATGTCACCCAAGAGAATCGCATCCTAAAGAAGAATACTTAGAGATCTCCTAATAAAGGTTGTGGTAGGAATCTTTATCCACACCAATAATAGTGTAATAATACTAGAGGAAAGTAGCAAACAACGACAAATTTATCCTAGAGAGGAGATCCTCTTTTAATTTGAAGCCACATATATCTAAAATGCTCATAAAAAATGACTAGTCTCACTGAAGAGCGGAGATAATCTAGGATAAGACACACTATCGCAACATACTCACGAATTCCGTTAAAGCATCGTGCACTTTGTCTAGAGGTCGATGACAAAATTGTCCCCAGAGAGGGTAGATGTTCTCTCAAGGATCTCATGTGCCCCAATCTAAAACGCTAAATCATGATCAACCATAACCTCACAAAAGGTACCTATGGAGGACCACACCTTAGCAATGTGATTCTAACAAGTAATAGCAATGGCCCCCAAGCTAATAGGGGCATGTAGAAGGCATCATGTGGAAAGGCATGTGTGGGCCCACTCTGTGGGAGGGTGGATCTCAAATCACCAACTAAAGGTTCCAAATTATTGTCCATTTGTTCTCTTTCCTTCCTGCCACTACCTGTGCTTCGACCCTCTTAAGCTCTTCAACCGACTATTGCATAAGATCTTTGTACAAGAAGACTTTGGTCAGGAAGGAGAAAAGCTTGCACTTGATCATAAAGGCTTGATAGAGAGTCCAATCTACCATATGCTTCAACATATATCCACTGCAAAAGAACTATCCCGCAAGCCATTGTCCAAGTCAAGTTTGGCACCCACTCCTCGTGCCTTGAGATCATTCTCAAGCTTTTCTTTTGTCTTCACAAGATATGCACCATGGGTGATTCAACTGCAGAATAGGAAATATACCTCTTTTTGTCCCTTTGTACTTCAAAGGAGATTGCTTCTAGAAATCTCTTAAGGGTCCTTTGTTCTTCAGAGGATATTCCCTCTCCACAAACCACTAAGCATGAGGTAGTGTTGGGTTTCAAAGGAATCTTCACTCATTCATTGCATCAACATTTCTATTTAGGGCTTCCCTCGTTTTAGCCTTTAGGTATATCTTTGGACACCCCTAGCCACCTCCTCCTTCATTAAGGGGAGATAAATAGGGTGGTTAAAGAAGAGCTTCTTCACTCATTCAATGCATCGACATTTCTATTGAGTGTCTCCCTCCTAGATATTCTCTAGATGCCCCTAGCCACCTCCTCCCTACAAAAGGGGAGATCAATAACGTGGCCAAAGACATATATCAACAATATATTAGAGTCACTTAGATCTTTCCCCCCAGTGTCTTGGCCCTTAGAAGGCCTTCTACTATGAGCAACTAAAGGACACCTCATTGTTTTCCCCAACTATATCCAGTATCAATGGCCACAAGGCCTCAGGATTCTACTCAACCAATGGAGAGTCTATCCTCACAAGCAATGGGTTGAGTTTGATCTTCATATCTTTTGGACAGGAAGGATTTGTCAATTGTGCCATCTACAAGAGATTGAGAGTGAGGAGGACTTCATCTTCAAGTGATCCATTTATTATGAGATCCAAAGGAGATATCATTGTCTATGTCCTGACTCTAAGGGGTCCCTTGCTACCTTCTTCTGTTATTCAAAACAAACGTGATTGACTCTCTAGATACCTGATGTGATTGCTCATAGATAGCAAAGCTTACAAGATTTATCTAGACCCTAGCCCAAGAGGTTGATAACTTCCTCCCACGCAATCTTAGCGACTAGTGGTGCTAAGCATCATGAAAATCCTCCATCCTTAGACGCATGTGATAATAGGTCATAGCACACATCCTCATGTTTTGTTGATAGATAACCCACTTTCATGAGGCAACATAGATGTACCCACTAACAATGTAAACGTGTAGCCAAGTTGAGCAACCAAATGTACATCACTAGATTATTCTCTTCAACCTCATATGTGAGAAGACCTTCCATTAATCACCCCCACAATCCTTTAATATCACCTAGTCTCTTAGCCTTGGGCTTTCCCTAAAGGGAATTATCAACATTTGTATTGGTATTCCATAATGATTGATGGAGATGAATATAGCATTGCTCCCTTCTCTCCATCTACCTCTATATCTAGTGCAGAGTAGAACTTTCTAGGGTTTATCTTCTTCTTGGTTCACCCCTTCTTACTAACTTTGCTTTCCTTTTTCACTTGTATCTCTTCATCTTTACTTTTAGCTTTAAGGAGTAGCCTTGGCAATTCCGCAGTTTGTATGTGACTCACTGTATTTTCTAGTCTTATTGACCTGCTCCTTTTATCAGTTGTGGACATTAATAAAATCATCTTATCTAAATATGAGGTCAACATATATAAACATGGGTAACTAGTAACAACTTTTATGCCAACCCCGGATGGGGTGACACGTAGCACTCAAGTGCCACGTCCCACAAGGCCTGGCCAGGCCATAAATAAGGATGGTCGGCTCCCATCCCCTCGACATTAAGAATGGGAGCCAGCCATAACTGCAAGCCAGCAGCCATGGGACTTCTCCCTCGCGCAAACAGCCAGGTGGCCACTGAATTCAATGCTAGGGAGGCGATCATGGCAGCCGTCCCGTCGCACCTTCTGGTTATTATCCACCTCTGCATTTACCTTCCTCATTTCGTTTTTGGCCCGCACCAGGCTCGCAATGTAGAGCTTGGGAGCGACCATTGCTGCATCCACTGTAATTTTTCCATTACCTTCGTCCTAAAGATGTCCCGTGAGCGTGGAAAGCCGCGTCGCGGCCCAGCCTGGTACAGCATGGCTGCAAGGCAGAAACAATTGCAAAAGCTTGAGAGAGCGCTCTCAATTGCTTGCACCCAGAAAGCTAAGCTTGCTCGCAGAGATGGCAGGGAAAAGATGGCCAAGCTTTCTCGCAGAGATGGCAAGGAAAGGATGGCCTGGTCACCTCCAGCAGTTTTTGTGGAGGTCGTCATCCCGAAGGAGGCCATCTAGCTCCCTCCGAAGGATATGCTCTTCACAGTGCCAAATAATTGGCAGCCTCCAACCAGTTTCCCGGAAGACAAAACACTGGTAGTTTCAGCGGCTCACCACAGTGCAGGCACCATGGACTCACATATGGGGGATTTCCCTATTTGTTACATTGAGRAGGAACTCCCGGAGGAGTGCCTCCAAATGGCCCAGCATGACATAATCTCGAAGGGTCTCGCTCCTTTCACAGTCTCAGAGCACGAACCCGRGAGCACAAGGACGAGAGCAGAAGGCGGGGCTGAGGAGTGGAGCGTGAAAACTGGACACCAGGATGGCACGAAGGAAGGAACGTGGGCTACAGCAAGCAAGGCAGAGGGTGGGCACACGTCGAAGGAGGGTGGCGAGGTCCTTGCGCCACCTCCTATTTCGATAACCTCAGATTAGTGGCGTGTCCCTTCGCCCTTCTTCCACCCGGAACAGCTCGAGTTGGTGTTTGATTTGAGACGCCAGATCGCCGACCAGGCCTACCATGGCACACTCATGAGCCAACACATAGACATGGTCTATGAGGCTTTCTCCAACGCGCCAGCAAAGCAAAGATGTCCGATGTGTGTGAGACTCTATGCCCTACTAGCTTGGAACGAAATGCCTAGTGAAGACCTCGACCATGAAGACCCCAACGGGTAATAGCGTGGCTAGACTTGCCTTCTGGTTTTTTGGTCAGATGCTCAGGCTCTGGTTGGGTGTTATGTCAGTTAAAACTCTTTTTTGTTTAGTTTCTTTTCAGTTTCAGTTGTCATGGACAAATATGCAAATTATAGACCACCACTCGTCTCGGTTTCCTCCGGGCAGGGCAGGTCGTGGTCTACCTCTTTTGGACATGTTATCCAGGGCTGCCAACTGTTCCAGTTTCCGTTTTTTGGCGGAACAGCTGGCAGCCCAAGGACAGATGTATATTTTTGTTTATGATATAATATAAAGGATCCACTCTCTCTTTTTACTTAAAAAAAAAACAACTTTTATGCCAAAATATGCTACTAGATAAGAGGTTGTGTGGCAGATAAATAAAGTATAAATGTTGAACTGAAAGAGGAATGCTTTGTGTTTGTAGGGATTTAACAAGTCGGCTTTCTCAAAATTTGTAAGGATTGCATCCAATGCTATTTATGAAAATGCATTTGATAACAAATACTTGTTAGCATACTATTCTTATAGCAAGAATTGGGTCGTTACAAGAAGATAGAATGCATACAATAACCATTTCTCAAATATATTGATAACAAAGTTTATTGTAACATATTGTTGTTGGAGTTAGGAATGATCTTAAAATTGTAAGTAGGTACAAAACAGAAAGATTATATTAATGTCCCTGGTTAGATAAAAATTGGCTCATGGAACTGTAAAAATACATTATAATAGTCCATCTCTATAGGGCATTGAGAGTACATGTCTATTGTCTCGTCTAAGAAATCAAAACTAAGAGCCTAATTAAGTAGAAATAAAAGCCTATTACAAGATCAAACAAAAATACATGAATAACTAGTCAAAAAAATGTTGGTTCCAAGAACAAGGAAGTGATGGGCACAATAATAAAAAAAGACCCAAAATGGGAAAGGCCCTAAAATAAAGGTAAATGACAAGTAGAAATTGTCGTGCCACCCAACATCTCAATTGTATCCTCATCAAGAGGGTTGACCAATCTATCTCTCTAATTCCATCAAATGCAAGGTGAGACTGAGACCGTAGAAGTGTTTGTCCTAACATTCAACGCTAAGGAAGGAGGAAATTGGTGATATGTTGGTCCTAACTTGAGGTGCTCTATACCATGTGCGATAAAACTCCCTATCAATGTCATCCTTATGGCTAGGTCAACTATGCAATGGGGCTATCCAATGCATAGTGCATTGTCTAAATCATCTCTATGTTCTTCGATTATAATCGAGATATGCTTCCTACCTTGGGTTCCCATGAATAATATGGGAAAATAATTAATTAGTAGATACAATATCCAAAAGCATTATCTTCTGGTGATATAAATTTGTGTCAGTAAAGGGAAGCCTCCCTGATATAAAGTGCAAGGATCTAAAGTGAATATAGCAAGAAGGTTGAAAGGGAGTTGAGTTGATCCCTTAAAAGGCAACAGTGTCTCCCTCTAATCTCGTGATAGACCAGGCATCAAAAGTTGAAGCAGCTCTCTGTTTCAAACTAAATGGTGAATAATTTGCATGTCAAAAACTCCCACTATAATATGATCCATTTCAATTTGAAGCTAGCGTGAGACCACTCTAGGATGGCCTAAAGGGTATATCAACCCATGGGATAATGGGATAGATGCATCCTTGTGTAGCTTTCATGGTATCATTATAATTATGGAATCATTGGAATGACAAAAATAAATACTTTAATGGTTTCTAAAGTAGCCAAGATCCTCAAAAGAATATGCTAGAATATGTTGCTTTTGTGATGTTTGTCTTTTTGAGAAACAACAATTGATGGTATTATTTGTTCTATATGTTGGTTCCATGGAGCTACATGTAACTCTATTCCCAAATATGACATGTGTTCGAAGCACTGTCCTAACTATATGTTTACCATTTCATACAACTTTCATTAACCAAGTCCAAGATACATTTTAGACTTCTTGCAAGCTCTTGCAGAGGATGGAATTGGATAGGTATTTGTTGCGGCCAGCATCTATAATATATGGATTTCACACTTAGTCCTCGTAATACACCAATCTTTAGCCGCTAACAGAGTATGTGTGATCTATAAAGAACTTCCTTGCACCCAACGCTCATCAAGTCACAGATGCTATCAGGGCCTCCATTCCTTATGCTATGACTCGTGTTGGATTTCCCTCCTTGGGTCACTTCTATTTTGGTCACTGGTCTATGTGCATTATCATAGCTCTGCCACTCAATACTTGGCACTTTGGTAGGGCACTCACCCTATTAATTTCATCTCCTTTCCTTTCCCCTCATTGTTTTGCTCTTAAACATAGATCCACTAATTAAACCCACACATCCACTAGTTCAACCCTGCAACTCACACAACAGAGAGCAGTTTTGGGGCTAAAAACTTATGGATGTGCTGGAAACGTGCAGATCCCGATACAAATTTGCAGGTGGGGCCAAACAGGGATGAGACTCGGTCAACTGATCAGTCTAACATTCACCTAAGCCCCTGTACAACAGATTCTTTGCACACATTAGAGGAGAAATCAACATTGCAATTAATGTACTTTTTTTTGTTAATGTAAACCCTAAGAAACCTTTTGATGTATACTCCTCATGTATAACTTGATCCCTGACATGAATTTTTGGATGCAGAGGGATTTCTTGGAGCAAATTTTGACATCCTGTTTAGTCAAGTATACTAATTCTCTAGTAGACAGAAGGCATGGCCCATGGTAGCTCCTAATACCTCCATTAGAGGCATTTCAAATGGACAATCGGAAGGAGAGAAATCTTTTGATTCTTCTAATGAAAATTAATCAATTCAGACAAGGGACAGATTGGGTGAAATGTGAGTTCTTCTGCAAAAACCCTGAAATGGAGGCAGACCGGAAAAGATACCCAAATGCAATAACAGAGGATTTTCTCTGAGAAAATGGGAAGATACCAGAATCAAAGACCAAGAAAGATGTGTTTGAGGTGGAGAGGCTGACACCAATTAGGAAATTCTTTAGCATGTTCCCAAACCCAAAAAGGCTACAATCCTACATGCTTAGTTCAGTTCAAATTGAATGACAAAAGATAAAGGGAAATGTTCATAATATCAAAAGAGAATTGTTTTTGGCAGTGTTCATGTTGAGGAAGACAAAGCATTGTAGACGATGGGGTTGAAATTCAAGACGGGCAGCGATTTACCCAAGACAATAGACAAAAGAAAATAGATACTGCAGACAAAGAAGCTAACTAAACATCTAGTTCATTCATAACAAGTTCCATTGGTTGAAGATCAATTTCATTGGCATCTACCCTCTTATTTTGGTCTTGAAAGAAGTAAGCAGTTAGCGACTATTTAAGCTATTTCTTCTATATAATGGCTTTGTTTATTATTTCCGTATACATTAACAGCATTAAATGAAAATATCAAAGAGAATAGATAGTGCTCAGAAAGCAGCCAACTACACATCCAGTTCATTGATTACTAGTTCCATTGGTTGAAGATCAATTGCAATGATCTTGGCACTTTCTTCCAATTTCCTGTTGACATCATGCACCAGTGATTCTTTTTAATAGCATGAGGATCTTTGGTTTTATTTTATTTTTTCTCAACTGCTGCTGCATATTGTGTGGGGGATGCCTTCAGTTGGTTATATCAACTGTTCCAATCCAGTGGAATAAAAGATATTTACTACTGCCAAGAGTAAAAAAAGCTAATATCGGTCAGTTATATCAACTATTGCAATCCAGTGGAATAAGAGATTTTTACTACTGTCAAGGGTGAAATTCTTTAATATCTAACAGAAACAATGACAAATTTATATACAAAATACTACTACATCACTGGCAAAATTAACTGTACTTTTCAACCAACCATCCAGTATACAACCCTCTCATTGGTGAGCACAGTGATTGGTCACCCATATGTCTCATCAATGAATGCATGTCATTTGGATCAACTACTTGCATACAGGAGAAAACCTTTCATTGTACAAGTGCATGTTGGTCGTCCAGGCTGATGAGAGTATTTGTAATTGTTTAACCACTTATCCAGTATACAACCCTCTCATTGGTAAGCATGGCAATTGATCAACCATATGTTTCATCATTACTTGTATACATGAGGAACACCTTTTCATTGCCCAAATGCATGTTGGTTGTCAGGGCTGATGACCATCCCAATTGAAAAGAGCTGCAAGCCCCTTCATGCATGTGCAGTCGTTAAAGAATAAAAACTGATTTAGTACCATTATAGAAGGAAGTTGGTGTGCCCTCTATTGATCAAATATGTTGAAGACAACACAAAAATGAAACAAAGAGTGTATGAGAGGATGAGAAAGCCAAATCAATTTAGTGATCCTAAAATTTAGGTGTCAACAAGATATTTAAACCACCATTAGAGAACTAGAAATAGTAAGCATGCTTGAAGTTGGGTATATAAAAAGATGTTAGCCCAGTTTTGACATTAATTAGAAGTAAAGTAATAGTGTCAACCCAGCAGGAGACAAGTGGACAATGTGCAACTGTCAACAATAAAGATTGACTGAACAATAGGTAATGATCAACAGGCATCGTAGACAGACGTAAACCAACTAGTATGTGTAGACAACTGATTACTATTAGATTCCTTCATCGTGTCAAACGACAACCAAGCAGACATAAAGTTCGATCAAGCAAGCCCAAGTCAACCAAGCAGACATAAAGTTCGACCAAGCAAGCCTAAGTCAACCAAGAAGACAAGAAAACAAAGATTAAATGCAGCTAATGTTACTAATAATAAAGTGGCATACTACAACAATGAATTGACAGATAAGTGACTTTATTTATCACTAAATAATTAATTTAATTTTAATTAGTAATAAAGTAATTTACATTTGGATAGTTATGACCAGTTTGCATTAAGAGCAGGATGTAACGAGTGATTTATATGCAAAAACATTCACCTTTAATAATATAAGCAATACACCAAATTGAGACAACTGTTATAGTTCTCATTGTTTAAAGAATGGAGTTATAGATTGTTGTGCCATGTATTGATCAAATAAGTTGAAGACAACACTAAAACAACAAAACAAAGTATACGAGAGGATGAGCAAGCCAAGCAATTTAGTGATGACCTTTCCTACAACAATCAGTACTTGTCAGCAAGACATTTAAACCAAACAGTAGATAAGATAAGACAATTTTATTAATGTCTGACAAATGACTACAAAATAGGTCAATGGGACTGAAATAGTGCATCCAGTGTAGGTACAAAGTGGAGGAAAGCAAGTCCTAGATCAATACTAAAAGCAGGTGAAAAATGGACTAGAAATTGAATGAAGCATGCTTGAAAGTTTGGTGTCTAAAAAGATGTTAGCTGGTTTTTAGTGTAAGTACAACTAAAGTGATAGAATCATTCAAGCAGGAGAAAAGTTGACAATGCACAACAATAAAGATTGACTGAACAATCTGTGAAGATAAGCAAGCATTGTAAACAGAGGTCAACCAACTAGTATGGGTAGAAATTGATTTGTATTAGATTCCTTCATCAGGTCAAATGCCAAACAAGCAGGCATAAAGTTCCATCAAGCAAGCATAAGTCAACCAAACAGATAAGAAACAGAAAAACCAGCTTGCATCTAGGCAGGATATAATGAGTGTTTTATATGAAAAAACATTCACCATTAATAATATAAGCGGTACACCAAGGGGCGGGGGGGATAATCAGACATCCCGGACGACATATCATCATCAAATTCACATGGGATCTTGGCGTAATGACCAATAATGAGGCGGAGACATACGTCCTTTTTGAAGGCACTAGACTGGCTCTTTCAAATGGAATCCGACAGATAACTATATGCAGAGACTCTATGACTCTAATCAAGGCTATCGTCACTCAAAACATTACTGGGGGCAACACTTACACTGACGTTATCTCACAGATCCCGGCTCTCCTACCAAATTTGAAAGCTTCTTATTGTATCACATTAAGCAAGAACACAATATGGCTGCGGACCAACAAACAAAGGAAGGAGCTAGCCTAAAGAAAGGAGAAATCAAGGTCAATGGGGGTTCTAGAATCTAGATCCCTCCCCATTTCTTAATCTCTATGAATTTGGTCGTAATATCTTTTGGGGGTCGGCAGCCATAGGTTCTTAATGAACCAAGCTTCGCACATACCCAAGGATGGCGATGTGATCCGATCATTCAATACTGCACGTGTGGGTTTGTTTCTTTGGGCTTCAGCACGATGGGCAAGGTTCATATCCTCTCGCAGCTCTGGGCTTTCGATCAGATTCCAAGTGAAGGCCGCCCTCTTCTCCCGGCAAGCAAGCTCTAGGCTTACTTTCTTTCTCCGGTAGGTCCCCATTCCTTCACCTGCAGTAATTTTTTAATTTTCAGTCCCACCATTTTTAAATTTGGGGGAAGTTCTGTCATCAATCAACTCGGGGTCCAAACTCCCCATGGTTTTTCTAGACAAGATTTGAGAAACAATAGGGTTTCTCCTGGGCATTCTAATCCTCCAACAAGCAATTTCACCAGCCCATCTTTGGCATTACTCTCTTCACATAGTTGGCTCCAAGTCGTTTTTGCTTCCTCCGACTGGACCCTGGTATTTTTGGCCCTTCCCCTGGTCTGCGAGCCCTCCCGCCCTGATCCCCGACATTACCAACTGGCTTACTCTGGTTCCTTTGAATTTGGGATTAGAATCGATTCATTGGATTCAAACTGGAATCTGGGTACCCTTGCAGCAACTCTTGGCTCATCGGTCCTCCCTCATCTGGATTATTTTCTTGGCCCAATTCGTATTTCTTCTCTCTCTTGGCATCAAGACGAGTCAGACATCTGTGAATTCAGTCCAGGGCAGCCCTGGAGGATAGCATGGGGAGCAGCAGAAGAGTTGTCGTCTCTGTTTAACAGAGATTTCTTCAGTGTCGATACAGTGCAGTGGAAATACACCCCTTTCAAAGAATTTTTCAGGTGGCAGTTGTATTACAGGTGCCTGTGGGGTTTTAAGAATTGTGGTTGTCTGTTCAGTTGTGGGACCATCTTGTTCGCAATGGACCCATCTTGGTGTGACATAAAGAGAATCCTTCAGAGACATAAAAACATGGTTGAGGGCAGTAGATTAAGTTTCAATCAAGATGACAGCATGGTAAATGGACACGAGCAGATAATTTTGGCTCTGCTTCATTGGATAGAAATCCTAGAACAAGAAAGGCAAAAGACAAATGATCTAGAGCAAACTGTTGGGACACTCATGCAGCATGTGCATGCTTTGGAGCACAAATGTCAGCAGCTTAGAACCATTGTCATGCCTCAACAGTCAAATTCAAGCTCAAATGATAAGTTGGCAGCAGAGCCTCCAACACGGAACCAAGAAGAGACACCTGGAGACAGATCTAGCACCAATGGAGATTGAAGACCATGAACCCAGCCATGGTGAATTCCAGGACGAACCTGATAATGAATCCGCTGATTAAGCATGTATTTTCATTGCATCATTTTGCTAGGACAGTTTATCAAAGTATATAGCAGGAAGTCTGCTCGCATGTCTGAGGATATAGTTAGTTATTTTGTTATCGGCTCTATAGCAAATCAGTTTTGAGCTGATTTTTGTAACTACTTTCAATGCTGTTTTGCTTCAGCGCATCCCCCATTATATATAAAATCCTTTCAGTTTCTTTTAAAATATATATATAATAAGATAAGTGGTACACCAGATTGAGTAGCTCTAATTGTATAACCAATGGAGTTATAGATTGTCCCCATATCATGCATATGCAGCTATCATGGCTTATCTATGCATAATCTATTATCTGTCTATCTAGATTCTATTTATCTATGCACGCATATAATGAATTGCCTTTCAGTTAATACTTTTATATAGCAGCAAGTCTGCTCGCATGTATGAGGATATAGTTAGTTTTTTTGTTATCGGCTCTATAGCAAATCAGTTTTGAGCCGATTTTTGTAACTATTTTCCATGCTGTTTTGCTTCAGCGCAGCCCCCATTATATATAAAATCCCTTCAGTTTCTTTTAAAAAAATATATAATAATCTATGCAGTACACCAGATTGAGACAATTTGTTATAGCTCTAATTGTATAACCAATGGACTTATAGATTGTCCCCATATCATGCATATGCAGTTATCTTGGCTTATCTATGCATAATCTATTATCTGTCTATCTAGATTCTATTTATCTATGCACACATATAATGAATTGCCTTTCAGTTAATACTTGAGCAAGGTTAGTCCATGATATGCATCAATTTTAGCTCTTCTCTAACTGATTTTTGACCCCAGGATGTAACAATCTTGATGTACATGTATCTTGAATTATAATGTAATATACGAGGCATTTTTCCTAAAAAATAGAAGATTCTTTCAACTGGGGAAACTCATACTTCGTATTTCTATTAAGAATAGAGTTGGTTATTTGATTAAACGATATGAACGTAGATTTTGCCCTTTAAATCAGTTGAATAATAGTTAGAATTACAAACTGTTATACAAGATTACATATGAATGAAGATGATCACCTTGTCAAAGTTATATAGCAAATAGCATATAGAGAATGGATTTCTATGCTTATAAGCACTTTATGACTAATCATAATATTATGATTTTTAGAATGACATAACTCTTTCAATATTCCAAATTACATGTAAAGATCAATTTAAAAGAAGATGAGGAGTTATTTCTTCATTTTCAAAATTTGATCATCTTTTTCTTCCTCCCCACATTTGGGTATGAGAAATGGGCCTTGAATCCTTGTTCAACTAATTAATTGTAAGTTATAACAATTTTAGCAACATTGCAATTCAGAATCCAGCCATTTCAGTGAAAAATTGAAAGTATACAAATTGTTTTACTGGAAAATGACAGATAAAATACTCTTTGTTTTTTCTATGAATCATATTGGCATTTCTCAAAACTGTTATCAATAGGAAAGTGTCATTTGTATCAATATGTAACAGCCTGAAAGCCTGTGATGGAACTGGAATTGACTTAGGTGAATGAAAAATTTTGGAGCCTGGAGGAGGTATTACCATGTTGTATCATCAAGGAAACCAGAATATAGCTTCTGCCTCATGAAACGAGCACACAATAGAAAAAGAGTAATACAACTTACATTTATCACAGTGATCAAAGAAATTTAAATATATAGAATAAAAACTATTGAACCATAATTGGTTTTCCATCAGGTGAGTTTTCACTTTTTGAGACTTCATAATATTATTGAAAATTTATTACAGCTTCCCAAACAAAGGCTATGAGAAATTGAACATGGATAATTATTGGCATTGTATTGACAATTAGATCAGAAATCATACAAGCATTGGGTAATTCAGCAAAATGGGAATTATTGAAACAAAAACCATCATCTGGGTAAATGTTAAGCATAAACAGTATTTTGAGTCTCCAATGAGTATAAATCTTCAGGCCCCAAAAATATTTTGTAGATCAATCAAATCAGTAAAAGCTGTCTGGCATGTTCAAATAGACATCATGATGGAAAAGAACATTCTTTTATACAATATTTTACCCTAAAAGCAAAGCACAGATTTACCGTAACCAATATTATTTTACTACCATACACCAATGCAGATATTTTAATGTTATTTAGACTTGTCMATGCTGTAGTCTAACACTTTTTGAGACTTCATAATATTATTGAAAATTTATTACAGCTTCCCAAACAAAGGCTATGAGAAATTGAACATGGATAATTATTGGCATTGTATTGACAATTAGATCAGAAATCATACAAGCGTTGGGTAATTCAGCAAAATGGGAATTATTGAAACAAAAACCCTCATCTGGGTAAATGTTAAGCATAAACAGTATTTTGAGTCTCCAATGAGTATAAATCTTCAGGCCCCAAAAATATTTTGTAGATCAATCAAATCAGTAAAAGCTGTCTGGCATGTTCAAATAGACATCATGATGGAAAAGAACATTCTTTTATACAATATTTTACCCTAAAAGCAAAGCACAGATTTACCGTAACCAATATTATTTTACTAGCATACACCAATGCAAATATTTTAATGTTRTTTAGACTTGTCAATGCTGTAGTCTAAATGCACTACAAATTGGCCCTTTTCCAGCAGTTCAAAATAATGCGAAAGGAAACCGGCATTTTGGCCTGAAATCCAGCAAGAATGATTTTGGATTGATGGAAATGCAGATATCAGATGTTAACATTGCACAATCTGGTTGCAATAGGGGTATTCCAGGGTGTTGAATCCATTTCTGCATTAAAAAGTTAAAACAACAATTTTATCAAATCCAAAATTGCAGTTTTGGCAAAGATTGCTTGACCAGATTCCGGTGATGATAAACCAGAAAAGGTTGAAAACGTAGAATATTTAGCCTTATTCCTTGTCAATTAGCTCAAGCAGAGGTGCATTTCTTTCACCAATCTTATTTTCAACATAAGGATTACACTAAAAATGACCCAATGGACTAGTTCAGGCACACTGTTTAGCCACAGGCCATAAATAAAGGACAAATATTATCTCTAGCATCTTATGTCTTCATAAGATGTTCGAATGACCATGTTGAAGTTGAGGACACGCAGAGTTTTTTATCAGAAACAATTAGTTTTATTGATGCTCTAAAATAGTTTGTATTTTGCATTTCTGTTAGTCATCTGTGGATTGAATGGTAATGTATAGGACAGTTTGTATAGGACCTTGCTAGTTTCCTGATTATCCGTGGGTTGAAAGGTAATGTATAGGACAGTTTGTTCCAATTTTGGGGTTGTAGCCCTTGCATTGAAAGAGTTTGAATTTACTCGACAAGACAAATTACAGGTGTCTGGGCATGAGTGCATGCAAAACAAAATTGCCTATGGATATTAAAACAAAAACTCATTGGAATCATATGCGCTTTGTTTAAAATTTACTGGTTACAGACAACAACAAATGAGCGAGCCTAATGTTCATACAAACATTTCCTTCCCTTTTCTCAAGTTACAACAGGTTAAAATTATTAATTAGTTTTTCATATCAAACAAAGCATTTCCTTCAAACTAGCAGTACGAACCTCAAGCTCAAAAGTTAACAATACAACAAAAGACACCAATAAATGAAAAGGTGATTACTCTTACAGGAAGCGTAACCTGGACAGTTTGCCCAGTGACTCCGGTATCTGACCAGTGAAGTTGTTCAGGTATAAATCCAGGCTAACAAGATTGGTCAAGTTGCCTAAATCACTGGGAATGGGACCACTTATATTGTTGCTATAAAGCTCCCTGCACGACATACAACCAAGAAGAGCTCCAATTCAGAATTAGTTTGTACTAACCAACTAACCAATAGAGAATGTTCCTAGAAGAGAAGTCAAACAGTGATTTATATAACTAACAAACAAGAAAAAACTTTTTGTTTGGCATATATCATAAAGTTGTACTGATCAATCATGACTCATAATACAGCAGCCTTTGACTAAAATTATAAAAGTTTGGAAAGATGTAGTGATCACTCATAGTACAATATCCTTTGACTGCAATTATAAATACAAACAATTTGAGGGAAATTTGTAGATATGTTTTTGGTCGAACTTGCTGCTCATCTAATACAAAAAGCAGCAGTTATAATTCGATATAATATTTGGCTAGCATATCAAATACACAAAACAAACCTCTGATTGCAAGTCACACTAGGGGGTAGAAAAACAGACTTGACACAACCATATTGGAATAGCATGTGTTATGGATAACATGAACTTCAAGAGATTACAATTTCTAAAAGCAGGATCCAATTGTAAAACTCAAGAAACAGAAACACATCAACTACATGAGAAACATATTGATTACTTTCTAGCACAAGTAAAATTTCCAACCCTCATTTTGGACTTAGCCATGAAACTCAAAGAACATACTATTAGTTAGAAGGCAATATACTTTATACATCTGTTTAGGCATGTCTAGGGTTCCATTTCAAGATAATCTAAAAATTATCACAGAATTTTAATTGCCCCTTGTATGCAGACATGCAAGTAAATGAACCGATAATACTAGTTAGCCTCGTGAGGTGCCACAAATTACAAAAGACTACCTTAATGAAACAGAACAAGATATGCAAATATTCCATTAACCCGAACATAAAAGTCTTTCCAGCATTTCGGAAGTCAGAAATTCCAAGCATGTATATAACTTCAAATCTAATAGTCTGATGCGAGAATTAGTTCAACCATACAGGATTGCTCTACATTATATCATGTAGCCTGCACCCTATAATTACCAGAGCTTAAATGATGCAGACTGCTTTTGTGGTTATAAATATAAGCATCAGCTTCTGTCATAGACTATAGTATACATTCAGTAAACAACCTAATATAACCGAAAACATCAGCATTGAAATACCTATATGATACATAATTAACATCTATATAATACTGTAATTATCCAGTACATGAAATATTAGAAATCTATTCTCCTATGAAACATGTACTTAATCACTCTTATACATCAGACAGGAACAGCCATATCTTACAAGTACTGCAGATTGCTCAGTAGGCCAAGCTGGGGAACCAATGAACCAGAAAGTAGTGCATTTCCTAAGTCCCTGAAAGTAAGATAACCCATAAATAAGTCCACAGAAAGTTATTAAAAAAATTCTCATGAAATAGCATTTTGCCAAAATAATAACTCTCAATTGGTTCCACTAGTATTTGCTCAACAATCAGGATATGCAAAGATACAAATGAAATATAAATACTTACACTCTTATCACACTGTTATCATTGTTGCATGTAACATGAAACCATGTACATGGATTGACAAGGGTTGGATCCCAACTCTGTAGCACATTGTTCGGGTCCATTAAGTTTGACCGAAGGCTATGTAAAGCATCACCTGCTTATCACATGTGCAAGAACACATATATATCAGGCACATTGTGATACCTTCCCAATAACAAAAGTTTAAATCAATACAGTCAATATAGCTGGTTAAAGTTTAAACATACTATATATAATAATTTTGTTAATAAAGATAGTTAACCAGATAGATTTTATTAATGTCCACTAGTAACCAAAAGCTGCCAATGGGATTGAGAGATAAAAAATATCCTTCGAGCTGCCAAGGCCCCAGGGGACAAAAGCCCCACTCCCCTCTATATGCTAATCTAACAAGTGAAGTTTAGGAAAAATGAACTTAAAATTAAGCCTGGAGACTAATTCTCAGGGAACCCTCAAATACAGAGATTAAAAGACCATCTAAAACTGAAGTGCCTCTCTCTTGCTTCAGGACACAAAATGTATAATCACTGTGTGCGGTGGAAACTGTAGTACAATTCAAATGCTTTTAAGTGTGTGATCAAACAAAAGGGTTGCCAAACAGGTCACTCTTTTGTCCTGTGAAATGTCCACAGGCAAGGCTGAAGCTGAAACCAGAAGATGGCAATGAAGCTGAAGCAACCTGAAGCGATGTCTGTCCTAGAATCCAAGGCCAAAATAAGCAAGAAGAAACTGGTGATACATTGTTGCTGGTGTAGAAAAAGAGAGACCGTCTCTTGTGTAAGACCCTCCTTCAGGATCTTTCTCTCTAACTAGGTATACAGTGTACATGGTCTGGAGGTCAACATCTGCAGCATAAAATTCCTTGTCTAGCAAGCAATAAATTGTGAACACCTTTTATTCACCCCATGTCATAGTATTTCCTTTTGACTGGAAGAAAAAAATTCCGTCTTCCAAAAACTGAGTTTTGAAGCCAAATATCAAAACATGCACATATTTGCAAAGCTGGAAGCATGCTTCACTTAGAAACCGACTAGACATTGGAAAGCAAAATACAGAGAAAAACTGGGATAACATAAAGAATAAAACATCAGTGAAATATCAGAAATGCATTCGGATTAAGACCTACTAATCATATAGAGAGAGGATAAAAATCATCAAGCACAAGTGCCAGCTCAACTCAAGTTGCAAGGAGGATAGCAGCTAGAACTCAGATGCAAATGGCAGGTCGCACATTCAGCAAGTGACACCTGGAAAAACACCAGCAGAGCACATGGCATTCAGAATTTCAGATAACTCCACTGGATTATTACAGATGGCATCAACTGAATAATGCCACCTGCCATTTGCAGCCGACTGCCAGCCACTATCCTCCTTGCAACTTGAGTCAAGCTGGCACTCACACTCAACAATATTTATCCTCGCCAAATTGTATAACACCAGCAGGGCACATGGCATTCTGTTAATAGCTCCACTGGCATTATTCCAGATGGCATCAACAGAATAATGCCATCTGCCATTTGCAGCCGACTGCCAGCCACTATCCTCCTTACAACTTGAATCAAGCTGGCACTTATGCTCAACAATATTTATCCTCACCAAATTGTATAAATACACCTTCTAAAATCAATTGCATTCAATGCAAAACTAGATTTCTCAAGTTGGAAACTGACCTGGTATTAAAAATTAAAATATCTGCAGATTTATCACACAATTTACAGAGCTGCCAAGCATAGATTAACTAGTTGGAGTTTGAATGCCCAACACTTCACTTCTAAGTTCTAAGTTCTAACCTACCAAATCTCGTATTTCTCCTTTGCAACCCACTCAATCAGACTCTGCACAAATGAACTGGGGATAAAAGTTAAAACCCTCTCCTAGCCTCTAAAGCATGCAACTCTGCCAACATTCTTGTGAACCTGGCCTCCATTTTAATAACTTACAGAATGCATCAATGTCTGCTAAACCTGGATTTCACTCACTTTCTGGAGTGTGTGATGATACAACCATTAGATGGATAGATGAGCAGACGTCAGAAGATCCTGAAGCATATAAGGAAGAAAAATTGATCATATCAAACATCATTCTGTCACTTCTCTCTCTGGATAAATATTTCCCACGATCAAAGGCCCTTCATAATCAAACTTCAAGAAATTTCTCTTTCCTCTCACTATAGATCTTCATCCACCCATAAAATGATTCCAATTCCTAGTGGACTCGCTACATGGATAGATGACGCATATTTAGGATACACCAGACCATATCAATGACACAGCATAGGCATCAAACCTAAGTTCCGGAAAGTTCTTACACAGTAGATATAATTCCCTCATTTTAAGAGGCCTTAACTTCAAGAAAATCATCTAAATGGAAGCCCATAGAGAAAAGAAAGGCACATTATTAATATTCCATACAACCAGAAGTGGTCACCATCAAGTAAAATATACTTTAAATAAATAAAATAAATATAATGAATTAACAAGCAAATCACAAAAGAAATCTTATTGCAGTAGAACTATTCTCAAACTGATGCATCTAAATCTGAAATTCAGCTACCCTGTTTTTCGTCCAATGATTCCCCCAAAAGCTGGCTGCAGGGCAGCAGCATCTGCAAAAAGAATATTGAGGTACACAATAACCAGCAAAGCAAAGAAGCAGAACAAGTGAACCCAATGTAGGGTTGTAGAAACCCAAAACATAGGCAATCTCAGAAAAGGTCGCCTGCAAAGTGAAGTGACAATAATTCAGCCCACAAAAGACAATTACAGTACTGTGATACATGCAAAACAGGAATGCAGAAGTTGCCTGCAAAGACACAACTTTCAGTTGAATTGAAAAGTAGAGGTATCTGAAACGATGTTGTGGACAACAATTATGGTGGTAACCAAAACTGTTAGCCACGCATACTTTGTCATGTAATCTTGTTTGTCTTATTACGATTTATACATGTGGCTGACGGAATTATAATGCATTCAAATTATGTAATTACTTTTATCACCTTATGAGTTATATAAAAGGGTCACAAGTTATGTCATGAAAACATCATCATGAAGTCTTTATTAGTAAGTCCCAATTAGCTGTGTGAGCAGTTGTCTCATAACAATCATGTACATAGAGCCTTAATGTGTATAAAAGGGCCCCTCTTTCAGATTGATTTGTCATTAAATATAGACATCATTGCGACCCCACATTCCATTGTCATTAAATTCATAACTTCTCCCAAGTCCTGATACATTTAAGCTATGTGCACTCTCATGTTTCCTACTTATTCCATTCCATTGTCATTACCATAATCTTGTAACATCCAACCCTAAGCATAGCGACAGAAGGCAACAGGAGCACCGCCAATATAAAAGGGGCCCTCTTTCAGATTGAATCACCATCACAACTGGACACATCATTGTGTCCAAGCTTTCTACCTTCATTGATTGCATATCCAATACTCTAACTCATAACTTCAGGTGAATCAACATTCAACAGAAACACCACCAATTGAAAAGCCACTCTTTCAAATTGAATTATCACAACTGGAAACATCACTGTGTCCAAGCTTTCTATCTGCATCATTGTTGATCATGTATACACACATAAAAATAGATTGTTGTGTTAAATAAGAGCATAATGGCATTCTCTGTGTCCTCGTGTATATTTTCAATTTTGTTTCCGTTGTCCTATATATTTAAACTATGTACAGTGTATGCCCACATGTTTTCTACTTGTCTCATTCCATTGTCATTATTCTAAGCTCACGACTCCTTTTAATATATTTAAGCTATGTGCATCCTCATGTTTCCTACTTGTCCCATTCCATTGTCATTACTCTAAACTTGTAACATCCAACCCTAAGCATAGTGACGGAAGGCTTAGTAACCTGGAGGCTTGGGAATCCAGTGCAAGCTTCTAAGAAGTCAATTTGTAGATGGCTGAGGGAACAACATGTAACATCCACCAATACAAAATTTGTAAATTATACTGTGACATTGTGTACAATGTATAACTGAATACAATTGCAATTTTTTTTTGTCTTTTGGCAAATAATGGTTTCCTTTGCATCTTTATGTTTCCATTGTGAATATATATGATGGGATATTAAAATTTGAGCAATATTGATAACATCGGCGAAAAATCGCCAATGTTTGAAAGAACTGCGATTTTTTCTTTTGCTGATTTTTTCCCGATTTTTCCAATTTTCCCGATTTTTTCCAATTTTTGCCACAATATATTTTGTATTTTTAATGCTTGCTGCAGTTTGACAATTTCTGACGATTTTTTCTCCGATGTTTCCGAGAAGATGTTTTCTGTCCCCTCACCAATTTTTTGCTGATGCCAATGTTATCAACACTGATTTGAACACTTGTGAATTGTCATGCTAATGAGCACATCTATAATCTAAGATTCAAAAAGCGAAAGCCAGAGGTCGTGTTTAATGTAGGACAAAGATCAATTTGTTATTAAACCAGGTTGATGGTTTGAACTTTGGACAACAGACCAATACTCTGACGAGGCAGAAAACACTAAGAATAATTTCCCCATTAACAACCTTGTCAGAACATTGAGGGAACTCACAACCACAAAATAATTTCTCAAGCTTGCAAACATTGGGAGAAGAGTAATTCAACTTAGTGACCTCATTAAAGAGCAGTTGTACAGAGATGGCTCTGCCTCCATCAATTAAGGTCACAAGCCCAACTTCAAATACAATACCCATGGGCCATAAAGTGGGCCCAATGTCCATTGAGAATAACATTCCAATTGTCCATCCACAAGAGAGTAACAGCAAATCCCTGTTTTGTGACAAATTCTTCTAAATTTGCAGCCATGGAAAAAATTGTACAATTTAATGCTGTTGGCTTGATCTAGAGAAGTTGGATAATTGGTTGAGGTAGCCGGACTCTTGTTTTGAGACACAAGTGCAAGTCAACAAGCGAAAGCCCCTTGAAGAGTTAAAATTTATAGGACCCACATTACTTTGGCTGGAAAGTTTCTTTCGATGGCAGAGACAGCAATTGTGACTGCCCATAAGAAGCAAGCAAGATTCCCAGCAAATTGTGTGGAAGAAATTCTAGAGTAATTCAACTTAGTGACCTCATTAAAGAGTAGACATACAGAGATGACTCTGCCTCCATCAATTAAGGTCACAAGCCCAACTTCAAATACAACACCCATGAGCCATAACTGCGCCCAATGTCCATTGAGAATAACATTCCAATTTCCCATCCACAAGAGAGTAGTGGCAAATCCCTGTTTTGTGACAAATACTTCTAAAATTGCAGCCATGGAAAAAATTGTACGATCTAATGCTGTTAGCTTGATCTAGAGAAGGTGGATAATTGGTTGAGGCAGCCAGAGTCCGGACTCTTGTTTTGAGACACAAGCATAAGTCGACAAGCAAAAGCCCCTAGCAAAGTTAAAATTGATAGGACCCACATTATTTTGGCTGGAAAGTTTCTTTCGATGGCAGAGACAGCAACAGTGACTTCCCATAAGAAGCTAGCAAGATTCCCAGCAAATCATGTGGAAGAAATTCTACCCAATAAGGCATGAAAAAAACTTCAATATAAAATGACAATTTCTCAGGAAAAGAGTTGGACAAAGAGTGGTCAAATACACGATGGGCTTCATTAACATGTCATTAAATTAAAGATTCATGAGACTGAAGAGCAACTGGTGATAAAGTACAATGAAAAACTTCATGACACCAAAACAAAGAAGACTCGGATCTCTTTGATATCCAAACAATAGATGATACATAAAGTAAGGCCACGGTAAGCAAGGGTAAGCAAGAAACGCTTCATCAAGCCCTTCCCTGTTAAGAAAAATGATAAAACCAAAAAACGAAGTCAGCCATAGAATCTACCAGTAAAGAGGAAAAGTCAGTGAACAACCTGACATGGAAGACACCTTCATAAAAGAAGATAGAAAGTGCAGAAGAATTGCAGGAAGATAAACCATAAAGAGGAATATCACTAGTTCATGCACCTCAAAAGAGACTATCAAAAGCCTTGAAAGCACAAGTGACCAAAAACCGAGCGCTTATGCAAGTAGAGCAAGTTTATGAGGAGTTGGCAATCACAGTCAGGAATGAACCAACAGGTTGACCAAACGGACCAAAGAAGATGTAAACTTGTCAAGTGCAGAGATTGCAAGAAGATAAACCATAACGAGGAATATTACAAGTTCCTGCACCTCAAAAGAGACTATCAAAAGCCTTGAAAGCTCAAGTGACTAAAACCCAGGCACTCATGCAAGTAGAGCAAGTTTATGAGGAGATGACATTTACAGTCAAGAATGAACCAACAGGTTGACTAAACGGACCAAAGAAAATGTAAACATGTAAAGTGCAGAGATTGCAAGAAGATAAACCATAAAATGAAATATTACTAGTTCCTGCACCTCAAAAGAGACTATCAAAAGCCTTGAAAACTCAAGTGACCAAAACCCAAGCGCTCATGCAAGTAGAGCAAGTTTACGAGGAGATGACATTTACAGTCAAGAATGAACCAACTAACAAGAGGACCAAACAGACCAATTGCATGAAATCATAATTCAAGTAAAACAGAATCTTGTGCTAGCTATATTCCTCCCGAGAAGCTAAAAATATCCTATTGTGGCCAAGCATTTTAATCTGCCAACAACACCGATTCAAAAACCATATACCTCAGACCGTTACACAGATGTTTTGTGGACCATCACCAATCAGTGTAAATTCAAGTTTATAGCAATTTTTTCATTTGTGGATGAAATGGAATGTTTAATTACACTAAATATGTGCAATGGTCTTTGGGAGTCCTTATATACAGGATGCACATGTTGAATATCAACGAAGACGAAACCAAAACAAATTCGTAAAGGATAGTAACTTGGTAAGGGTTTAATTCCAAACTCTAAAAAAAGTGAAATGCTATTGCATTAGTTTCTGTCACACAAGCAAAATGTTGATCAATGTTTCAAAAAATAGATATGTTACCAGTTATAAAACCATCAAAAACTAGAATGGTGGAAAGGGTTACCAATCAATCTCGCTAGCACCTTACAACCACAACTTCATATACATGTATATTATAAAAGACAAATGGTTAGCAAGCAAATTGCTCAGACTCTAGAAAAAATTGGCCATCATTCTTTTTTACTGGAAATCTCGGGTGAGTGGATAAAGTGATATGTGCAATTCCACTACATGTGTGGAATGGTCTTTGGCAGTCATTATATACAGGACACACATCTTGAATATCAACGAAGACCACACCAATACAAATTGGTAAAATATGTTAAGAGTTTCATTCTAAATTCTCAAAAAGGCAAAATTCTATTGCATTAATTTCTGCAGCACAAGCAAAAAGTTGATCAATGTCTGACAAAAACTTATGTCACTAGTTTTAAAACCACCAAAAACTAGATATCCAAGTGTGGAAAGTGTCACCAATTGGTCTCCCTACCACCCTTCAACCGCAACTTCATATAAATGTACATTATAGAAGACAAATGGTTAGCATAAAATGCAACCTACCCAGACTCTAGAGGAAATTGGTGAACATTCTTTATACCGGAAACCTCGAGTGGGTGGGTGAAGCATGCCTGACATCAAACATTCCACATTGCTGAAACGCATGGGCAGCACCAATAAAATTTTATTGCCACTCTATATGCAAACAAAACTGACATGGTCTTGGCTCACTAATCTATGACTCCAATTGGGCATGTTTATCTTCACAAGATACAGAAGACAGCTGGTTAACTGAACATTTCAAGTGATGGGATGAAGCATGTCCAAGACCAAACCTTCTATGCAGTTGAAACACACGTGGTCCTTACCATTTCATGTTCATCACCATTCTTCATACTGTTGAAACTCTCATGATCTTGGCTCACTGATCTATGGCTCCACCAACTTGGAATGTTCAATTTCACTTGAACTTTTATAGTGATCAAAGGAAAGAATCGTTCATGCTTGGATGGTTTAGCACATCAATACACATGTGAAATTTATAGTGGTAACTCATATGGCTCAGCCGGTCAAAATGCATACCATGGCATTCCTTATTGGTTGACTCTTATGGGTTGGCATTTGATAATCATACAATCCCAGTTTTATAAACAGATCACTAGTAACACTAATACGCATACAATGTCGATTTTTATTAGTGACACATACGGCTCAACACATGGATAATCGTACAATCCCATTTTTACATGAAATTCACTTGTACAAYTCAACCCACCGATACTCGTACAGTGCCAAATTTTAATCATATTCTTTATAAAATCTTCCTTGGTATGGAGACAATCTAAGGCTCATGATGATGCATTTATGGAGACAATCATTTCAACTTGTAGAGGAGAATAATGAATACAATCATGCGAAACTGTTATATTTCTKAAGTAGGGAGATAAAGAAGTACCTCAATAAGATACAAACAGTTGTATCTTGCAATAGAGAAGCACGAATCAAAGTATATGTGTCAATACATAGATCTTTTTGAGAGACCTCGAAATCATGGGTCATGTAACATTCTTTCAACTTTGTATGTGAATGTAATAGTCACTTAACGTTAAGAGTTGAACTTCCTCACAATTTCCAATTTTTCTCAACATGAAGGACAAGTGTGCAATAAATGGGAAGCCATGAAATGATTATAACGATGGCAAAATGAAACCCTTTTCATCTTTAGATACAGTAGTTAAGGGTGGCCTATGTTAACTATAATGTGGGTCTAGACTCTATACATTGCGGGTTGAGCTTATCACAGGTGGGCCTACTATTGATGGGTCCACTATATTGGGCCTACACACACTTTTATTTTTATGAGAGCCTACTTCTATGATCAAATTATTTATTATTTCTAGGAATTTAGGCTATAATTTAATACAATAAGGGATCAACATATTATAGTTTGCAATCCTCCTCCAAATCAACAATCACTCATCACGATTACAAAGCACCAACACACTCATAAGAAGCCATATTCACATAGAATTGCTAGACTAAAGACAATATGTTCAAATGAAATTTTCATAATGGCAGTATGAAATTTTGGTTTACCAAAATGTCCTCGAATCTCTCATCTTCTTACACAACCTCATTCACACCCATATAATTTAGGATGGACCAAGGCCAATGAATAAGCAACATGAGCAGACCAAATTTACATGATCACTTTTGCCAACACTTGTTTTCTACACAAGGTCATGTAATTGCAACTCTCACTCATGCTCCATCAACAAGCATGCCACAAAATCACATGAGAGTATTACCTCTCATCTTCACTCTATTTTTTTTATTTTTTTCCATGGACAATCTCAAAAGATCCCCCCTTCTTCCCCAGAATATCAAGATGGAGGGTGGCTCAACTGCTGGCCACAATAGTGGCTACTAACCCCAAGGGACTTGACCAGATTTGAACCTATGTCATATGGCCTCCCCATCGACAACATGGCTTGGGCAAATGGCTTAACCCAAAGTTGCCAGACTTGCACTTGGTAAAGACTCATTTGACCTAGGACTTAACAAGACTTTGTGACTCGAGGAAGACTCAACAACTAGAAAAAAACTCAAAATATGGCAAATTTTGTGCACAAAAAGAAAAAATTGTGAGTCTATCAAGTCTAAGGGGAGTCTATCAAGTCTAAGGCGAAGCTACTGAGTGTCGAATCCGCCACGCAAGTCTCATGTGAGTACTCAACCCAATGATGTCTCAGAAAGACTACTCGACCCAGTGATGTCTCAGAAAGAGTCGACCAAACTTGCAAGTCTTGGCCAAGTTTGACAACATTGGTTCAACTAATTGAGCTAACCCTTGGGGCTTTCTC
>JASDQU010101796.1:251931-267728 GCA_032191745.1 Picea mariana | reverse complement strand
CTCCACCTTTGTAAAGGTGGAGAGAAGATTTGATATTAAGTAATACATATTAAAAAATGATATATATATTATCATTTTCAACGCTTGAAAGAAGAAATCCCAAAAGACACTCCATTTTAAAATATGGAACAATTCTCTTCAAATTTTGGTGAGAAATCATAATGTGATTCTCCACCTTCTTAAAGGTGGAATTCATGCCAATACTTACAAAACAGAGTTGCAACAAATACATTAATACTAATTTATGTTCTTGGGTTTCAAGGGTGTTTTCTTGTCCCTGTATTGCTCATCAAAAAGAAAATTAAAAAAACCTTATTCCCAGACACCCCTAAAGTTATGTTAGCCCTTGAAATACTTTAATATGCCCTTTACTTAACCAAAATGAATTGACCATTACCTCCTAAGGTTCTAATTCCATGCAAAGCTAATAGCAGAGAATTTTTTTGGTATGGGAGAAATGTTTTTAATTTTATATATTATTTGATGTGTTTTTTTTTATAAAAATAAAATATTTTTTTATTAGTATAGAAGAAAGGGGTTAAAAAATTGTATTTGGTTTTAGTTATTATTATTATTTTTAATTCTTCTATTTGTTGAAGGAACTTATTTCCATAATTTATTGTTGTAAATGTTCTGAGGAACTTATTTCCATAATTTATTGTTGTAAATGTTCTCTATGTGTTGATCAACTTTTCTATCAGACAAGTATCCATGAGATGTGGAAGGTGGTATTTTGTTTTTTGTGCTTTTTTGGATCAATCCATCTTCCTCGATGCTCATACCCAAGAGGAAGGGCCTCTGTCGAGGTAGTTGCATGAGAAGGTACTTGATCGTCAATTGTAGATTGATTCAATGGCTTTGCTACTACCCTTTATGATGTATTCTTTACGACTTCAATAGTTTGTTGGACATCCTCGATTGGTTCCTTGAGGCCAATTTCCTGCTTAGGTGATCCAGGTGGATATTGGTGGCCACCCACCTATTCCAAATTCAAACTGGTTCATCTTGACAGTTTTGAGTTCAACACGTTTATTTGTAATTGGGACATTTCTTTGTAATTGTGGGTTCTGCACTTACGGGGTTGTCTTGAAACCCTACACAACATTCAGATGGATATTGGTGGCCGCCCACCTATTCCAACTAGCTTATTTTGGAAGTTTTCATGTCAGTACATTTTTTTGTACTTCCAAGGCCGTTTTGGGGCTCTAAACAGTGTTTTCTTGGCTCATCACGATCAACTGTAGATGGAGTCAAAGTTTGATGACATAATGCGAGTTCTCGAAAAGACCTTTCCAACGGGCTATCACTCGCCTAAAACGGAGTTCGTATGCAAAAGTTACGACCCCAGGAAGTTAATGCACTAATTTACCCCAACAGGGCCAACATGACTTTTGGTGTTTCATCTCCTAGGGTTAGGTTTTTGGCATTCATGTTTATGATAAAAAAGTCTTCAGAGCCTCATTGTAATGATCTTCTTGCAAATGAGAGTAGCTGTCACATCTCTTCTCAGAGATAAAGCTCCCACCATTCTAGAAGTCTTGCACTCTATATTTTTATAGTCCATGTACATTTATTTCATTAATAGAAATCATGTATTGATGTATTTCTCTGTTTTTGACAATTTTTATGTGTATTTCATTGTAATATCTCTGCTTTCATTTTGTTCCGAAAATAATCCGGATCATTAGGAGCTCGGCCCTAATCTTCAACTTGAATTTTTGAAGAACTTAATTTCTATTGGGAACCTCCCTAGTCAAGGCTTCCCTTTATTCTTCTATCGATGTCTTGAAAATTGTCACGTGACCCTTAACTTATCTCCAATTTCTTGGGCTTTCCCTCCACAAAATTACTATGGGATTTAATTGTTATTTGTTTTTGAATTCACTTGGGATATTTTTCCATTAAATGGTTTATTATCGACATATGACTTCTTTCTATTGTGGAAGGTGTTATTCTAATAGTCTAATGCATGATTTCATTGGGTTCCTTCCCATTCCAAGATGACCATGTTTGGAAACCCCTTCCTTAAGTCTAATTCTAAACATATTATTGTAAAAGTGAATGTTTTCCCTCTTCTTTATTGTTGCCATGGCAGATGAAATTGCCCAAGTAGTGGCTTGTTCTTTCCAATATGTCCTCCTCCCAAAAATGTGTATGTAGATCTAGGAGCCTCTCTGATATAGGGCTTGAGGAGACCGCCATAGCTATCAAGGTTAAATATGGGGTCCATGGTGTTGGGAAAATGCATCCTCTTTCCCAAAACCACAAAATGCCTTTTAAAACCTTCAACATCTCAGCCTTCTTCTGAATACAACACTACAAAAAAACCTTTCTCACAAAATATTACCAAGTAATAACCTTCCCATTTGTTATGGAATCAATATGTGAGCGAAATGACATTCAACCATAGTCCATTGGAATGGCATAGCAAAGCTTTCTTCTTCTAAGGATTAGTGAATCTTACCAAATACAAGGAAAATGCAAAACCGAGTCGAAGGCATCTTTAAAAGATCTATCGTCCAGCAATGAATGTCAAGGCAAACCCTCTAGTGTAGAACCTCCATTAGAAACATGTGACTCCAACACACAACGAGGCAAATTCTCATGGACTATATGAACTTATTGATCTCCTTACCTTATGGTAAATATAAGCCTCCTCTTTGATCTTCTTGAGCCAGGGCCTAATATGTGATTCAACGTTAACATGGTACAAACATCCTCTTCGATACAAAGGAAGAAATATTTGAACCTTGCACCTCTTCCATACAAGCACAATACTTTACCAACTAATCATAGATCATATAATAATCCCTAATTTACAGACAAGGGTAATGAAACTAAAAGTTATGTAAAATCTATCCAATCACTTTACTATGTACCCAAATAAGCAATCCATCTTAGAAACACCATATCTTGTAACTCCAACATCATAGATAAAATCCAATCATATAATAGCGTAGTCTAAACGTTCTACCTTTTGGCAGTTTTCTGACAACTTTTTCTGTTTGATTTTGCCCGAAATCCGGTGAGGAATGGTTGAATCTGCAGATTTGAGTGGCTAAATTTATATAATCCAAGTGCCCCAAGGGTTTTTCAGCACGCTGAATCCTTTTATACATTCAAAAATACAATTTAAACAACATAAAATAACGATTTTATCTAGATTTACTCACCAAATTCCAACCAAAAAACCCAAAAAATAAAATGTTTAACCAACACCATCATATAATCCATAAACATTATTTCCGCATTAAAAAAAACCCAAAATTATTCATACACAAAACCACATACACTACACCAATCAACTTTTTCTCCCATTCAAAGATACTTATCCTTTCTCCTAAATGATCATTACTTGGAGAGACTAGTTTCAATGCAAAGGCAAAAAGTTATTTTGGATGGCAAGGAACGAATTAAAGTCTCATTTTCAAAGCATCTGAATTAATTAAGAAAGTACAAAAACATAAAGTTCAATATAACCCGCGCCAGCCAAAAGTAAGTTTGTATTATACGATGTCGTCTTTGAAATATATTATTATTATTAATAAACAGTTTCCGAAGAAGAAAAAATTCAAATTCCTACTGCTTGTGGGTAAGAATAATATTAAATTTAAATAAAGTCGGGTCGCTTTCATTGCGTGCATGGACCACTAAATTCCCACCCATTACCTACATAGATGGAAATAGGTCAATTTCCAATATTGATGAGATGGTTTTATTGCTCTCTTGCGTGGACCAGTCACTGTCACATTTCAACCATCGCTTTTTATCCTCTCAATTGCCCCCTGCTCTACATTGCCATCAAATTTGTCACTTTCATACCTACACCAATAAACTCCTGTTGAATATATATGTCGAAAAATATATCTATCCCATGGTTTTCTAAAGTCGTAAGATGCATATTGTTTTTTTAAATATTTTAAATAATTCGTTGATAGTTGAGAAGGAATAGATTTTCACTCTTATCAAATGCCTTTAAATTTTGAACCATTATCATATTCTTTGACATTAAAAAACAATATTTTAATACATAAAAACAATTTTAAATTTAAATTTTATTCAAAGCTTACATATCATTTTACATAACTTTTCTCTTTTCTCATTGCAATTAAGATAAATTATCCCCAACATGGACCTAATATTTTTATGAGAGTATTATATAAATAAATTATCCTCATCATGGACCTAAGATTTTTATGAGAGTATTATATTTAATGTTTTTTAACTTTATTTTGTGGGGCTAAGCTACCAATGTTGTTACAGAATTTGCAGGTGGCATGTAAACATCGACTGTAACTTTCTCGAAAGGACACTGAAAAAATTATATTTAAAGCAAAATTACATTTGTATGCATCTTTTATTACCTAAGTTTACATAATAATAAAAATTTCATAAAATATAGAACATTGAGTTTTTATATAAATATTTTCAAAAATAAAGGGTATACATGGCATGCCAAAGGTTATGGAGTGAGTGTTGGGCTTTTAATAAAAACGAACAAATTTTAAATTTTAGATTATGTGTACACTTTTTCACGTTGGGATGGTACGTCCTCTCGTATTTAAATATATAATTTGAAAAATTGTTCATATATATATTAAAAATTGTGTTTATTGGATGTAGTTTAGGTGGTTGAGTAGAATGATTGTTATCTTTTTTACTCGGATTCTAATTCTTTGAGTGACATGCTTGTGCTTGTAATGGGTTGATATAATGTTTTTCTTGTTGCACCCATTGTTCTGAACATGTGATTCCCTTAAATGAGTATATATGATGCTCTTGTTGTTGAGCTCCCAATATTCCGAAAATGCTCGGCCTTCCCATTTTCTCTCGTGGATTAGTGTAATGTTTTTTTTAGTTTGATTATTTATTAATGTTTTTTAAGCTTAAACATAGGTGCGACGAATTCAAAATTCTATCATTACTTCTAGTTATGTTGATATATTAATCTTTTTTATTGGTTTTTGGTATTTTTATGAATTTTAGTATTTATAGTGTTAATAATGTTTTGTTGGGTTGGTGATAACAAGGTATTAACACTGCCTCTACCATGGTTCAAGTTTATCCAACAACACACCCGTGCTTGTGCTAGTGATAGTTGTATACTAATATTTGTGATGATAGTGGGACCAAGTGCAAGTCTTGAACAACTTTAGCACTTGCAGTGGCTTAGTTGAAAGATGATTTCTATAGTGTGATGAAAGATTTTTGCTTCATTGAAAATGTCATGTATAACAATCATTGCTTGCTTTTGATGACCATAAAAATCTAGTTAAAAACATGTCAATATGACAACAAGCCTTATTGTAGGGCATTCAAACTCCCTTGTTAATTCATAATGTCATTACAAGTTTAAAATGTGATGTTACCCTAGTAATCTCAAGATAAACCTCCTCACAGGGTTTTGAGGGCTTGGTTTCCATATAAGTGCAATGAAACTTCATTGTTGGTTTGTAGGATCTCCATAAATGTTATATTTATATTACCCATAACAAGCATTGTACAAGTAATAATCCTTAATAGTTTGGTTGTGTTCAGTGGTAAAATGACAAGGGTATGCTATCACTAACCCAAGTTCGATTCCTATAGTGTTTTTTTAATGTTATGATTAGAAATCTTCGAAGAGAGAAGCCTTAGGAATGATAGTTCCATTAACTTTGGGCCAAATCCTAGTAGACAATAGATTTTGATGACCAGGTCAAAGGGGAATATGCCTCCGACTTTGACAAAAATATAAAGGGTTTATTGACAACAAATAAAATAAAATCCATTTTTTGTTGCTTCCCTGAATAATTATCCTTACATTCGTGATAGAGGACATACAAAATTACTTGAACTGTTATAAAACAGTCAATAGCATAGAATGACTAATTATAGAAATTGTAAGCACATGTGGAATTTTGATCGAGCTAAGATCCCATATAGTAAAGCATTATTTCCAAGTAAGAGTGTAACATATGTTTCCTCCTTGCAAATCACAAGTTTGAATCTAGAGTGAGGTAGGGTATGTACATCTCCATAAACCAAGTAGTCAAATTGTTGCACAAAAAGGACCCCTTGTCCCACAAACACGAGGGTCTTGTATGTCAATTTGACTATTGACTAGACTATGACCTTACATTAAATTATGGTGATGATTATTATGATTGTTATTATTATTATTTATAATACTATCATAAAATTTTAAATTTATTTTCTCCATAGATGAGAATATATTTTGATGGTATCATGACATTTATAAAATGTCTGTGTAAGATCCTCAAGTGACACAGGTATAGTCAAAATCTTGGTAATTTTATTTTCAGAGTCTTAATAGCTTTTATGTCTGGTAGTATAGGTTTGATTTTATTTTGTTTTCATAAAAAAAAATTAAGGTATTGAGTTGGTAGCCTTTTGCTTTCCTAGAATGCTCATTGTGAATTTTTTTAGAGTTCTTTAGCACATACATGTCTATTTTGATTTTTTTATTGAAATAACAAATATGTAGTTTTTTTTTGGCAAAAAAATCTTAAATTTAATACCATTATTTATTTAGCTTACATTTTTTAATTTCTATAGTAGTACACTTAAAAGGTATTATATTGCACAAGAGTAAGTTAAATAGTGGACAAACTCAATTTCTTTTCTATTCAAATGTTTTCACAAATGCCAAAAGTTATAGTTCCACTTGATTGATGGGAACTTTGACTATGGTACTTTTTCTTTAGAGATTTTGACCTATTTTGAGATACATAGTCTAAATTTTGAAAAAAACAAGTAGATCAAGGCAAAACTTTGCTTTGTCGAAAAAAATAAAAATAAATAAAATAAACCAACCAAAAAGATTGAGCTTGTCCACTTTTTAACCCACTCCATATTAGATACATTGCCACTTGAGAATGTTAATTAACAATTAATTGGTATTGATACTTGTAAGCTTGGACTAGTCATGAGTGGTCCATTACATTGTGGTGGCATAATCGACGTGTGGTGTGCTCTATTTACCAGTCTTCATTGCATAATCACTTGTAATGGCTCATTAGAATAGAAAGTGCAAAAACAAATGCACCTATATGGCAAATTGCAACTCTGCACTCTTAGCACTTTGCTTGGTTGTCAACCAACTCACTGATAACCTTCCTAATTGTAAATCCACAGTTTAATAAACTCTAATGGAAAAAAATATTATCTATTCTTCATGGGTTGATTGTCCAACTTCCCATAAATTCTTCATATTCTCTCTTGTTGTTTCATCTTCCTCTCTAACCACTTAGATCCACAACTAACTTATTGTCCTTGTCTTTGTATATGAGATTATTTAGCTTCCTTCAATGCATTGATATGTTGTTTCCTATTGCAATCATCATGTATGCTCTTTGTCACACTTCTCCCATGCATTCGTTGATGTGATCATGCTAACATCATCCTATTTCTTCATGCATACTTTGTTTGTCATGCACTTGTTTCCTATGCACCTAAGCTTTGCATTCTGCTTTCATTATGTCAAACCAGTGCCTCTTCACTCATGTGTCTATCTCTTATGCTCTCATTTCATCACATTTCTACTCTTATTGAGCTTTTGTATGTTGTGCTCGCATGTCACTCACTCAAACTTAACTTCTCTTGAATGCTCCTACATCATGATGTCTAATGACTTTCATGTGGAATTGGTAAGATAATGAATTACCTGCAAACTCTTCACATTCTTTCTTGTCACATCCTCTCTAAATACATAGATCACTCTTTGCCTACCTCATCTCTATCTGGAATTGATCTTAACTTCCTCCAACACAATACCATGGACCATGTTATCTCTTACTACACTCTTCATCAAAATTTGAAAAACCATTCCATGAAAACCCAAGCCATATGTAAAAAAATTAGTTATATATATAACATGTATTTCTTATATTTATTTATATATATATATATAAATATAAGAAATACATGTTGTAGAAAAGGTTATATATATATATATTGAATTGGAAAAGCTTCACTCTCCTTGTTGCACGAGGGCATGCATTCTTCAATTTTTTAATTCAAAGTGATATATATGGTGATACAAGACTCCTAGATGTCGTCATCATGCTCATGTTCCATGTTATCATGTCGCGAGCACAAATGTCACCTCAAAAGGGTGCCATTTATCATATTGAAATGTGTGGTTGGAATGACTAATTGTCTATAGTATAGGGAATATAAAAACAATGATAAAGGCTTGCAAAACGATGTGTGTGGTCAATGATGCCTTCACTGTCTGCCCACATTCCCAAAACTTTCATTTTGATCTTTTTGACTATGCTATAATGTTTTGCTTATATGTCACTTCAAAGGAATGACCATGTAAAGCTCAACATTGTATCTTTACTTGTATTTGCTTGCTTATATGGATAGGGATGGATAGGGAATTAAATATAGTTATATCAAACAACTAAAGGTCAAAATACCATGTGTTCTATGTGTCGACAAAAGGAACAAATACTTAAATGTCTATGTGGAAAATTCCATGTATAGAGCTTTATACCTAGATTCAGTGGACCCATACTTCTTGGGTATTAGTGGGGTGGGGGGTTATTTCAACATGCTCATCATAAAATACAAGATATTATTCTCATGTCAAAATCATTTTTGTGTTGGCAGGGCTTTTTCTTTTGTAGTTGCTAGCTTGCTTTCAAGATTAAAACACTTCATACTCATTGAAAACCACATTTCCACCACCACGAAGATAAGATCTAGATTATACTATGGGTAGAAATTATATACGACTTTAAAATATTGAACTAACTTTTATGGATTTTTTAACATAGTTGTAACAACTAAACAATGGTTTAGAATTTCCATATACTTTTAAAATACAACGCCAACTTTTATGGTTTTTTTAACATAGTTGTAACAACTAAACAATGGGTTGGAATTTTCATATATTTTAAAAATACAACGCCATGGAAGTTGTAGTAGATGCACCTAACCTAAGTAGACAAGGCCATGTTTTCTAATTAGATGTTTATTTTTAATTTTTCCCTAATATTCAATATCTTTGTAGTCATGCTATATAATACATATAGGAAAATTGTGTTAGGTAAGATAATTGTAGTGATGTAGTTAAATACATATAGGAAGATTGTGTTAGGTAAGATAATTGTATTGATGTAGTTAAATGTTGTTTTGTTTTTTTTTAAATTTTATTATTATTATTTTTTATTTTTAAGATGTTAAGATATATTATAATTTAGTTTTTAATTAATTGTGAGTAGAGTTATTATTTACTGATATATGTAAATGTGGGTTGATTTATCATTATTATTTAAGGAAAACCATACCACTTGAAATGATATATTGGTGTTTCGTAAGGGGGAAAACTTCCCCTCTTGCCAAATGCCTATGGGTTTTGGGCTATTAACCTATTTCCTTATGGTCAAGGAAGATGACCTCTTAGCCAATCAAAAGTGGTTTTATGTCTTACTCGAAGATCAAAAGGTAGATTTAGCCTAGATGGTATTCGCAAGAAAGCCAATGCCCCTTGTGGTCATTGTTGAGGCTACCTTTAATGGGGTCATATGCTTTCTAGTAGTATCTAGCCTTAATCCCATACACGAGACCAACAACCACCCTTGGTTGCAGTTCAATCTCTTAGTTGAAGCTTATTTTCAAATAAGTTTGATTGAAATATTATTTTATTTACATTTAAAATCAAACTTGAATTGTTTATTAACTTGTGTGCTTTACGGTATGATGTGTGTGATGGGTTATTTATGAATGCATTGAATGCGATATACATTGAGATTCCTAATATGCAAAGCTAGATGATGAGTATGGAAACACCTGAGAAAAGGGGTAGTGTAATTATGCATTTAATTGGATTTAAGTTCTAAAGTTAATGGTTTGACAAAACTGAATTGAAGCTTTTTGTTTGTGTAGAAACCACTAAATGTTCATGCCCATGGTAGTAGAGGACTTAAGTGTATCATGGTCGTTGTGAAAGATTGAGATGTTGAGTAGATATCAATGTAGAGTATGATCAATGCAATTTTTAAGTAAAAGTGTAGTATTGTTAGTCTTGTATCATTGAAGACCATGTAATGACTGGTCATATGCCTTTTTCTATAACATTCGGGTGAAACCCAACTTATTTGGGATATTAAAATAAAATGTAAAGGAAAGGCAAAATAAAACTCAAGATAATGTTATTCCAAAGTGAAACAAGTAGTACATTTGATTGAAAGTTATCTTAGGATCGTAAGTCACGACATTAACGAAATTCAAATAAAATGAAATGGGTTATGTCTCTCCTCGAGTTGGTAGCCATTGAATAATGGGAAAAGTGTCCTTTCACTGAGCTAATTAGAGAAAAAAAAAATCCTTACAGTCCACTTGGATATTTATGATGATGATACAACATGAAGGTTGATGGTCGGGGTAGTTAATGCCAAATTAGCTTACCTGTCACTCCCTGAATCTCACACACCATCACCTCTCATCATTGGTTCCCTAGCTCATAATCCCTATAACACCATCTAACAAAACCAAAAAAAGGTTATTCTCCCTTATTCATCGAGAAATTGCTTGAGAGAGAACTTTGTGGCTTTTTTGTTTGGAGAATCCACCAACAATTAAGGAGTCATTGCATGTGTGTGTTAGGTCATTTGGGATTAAAGTTAGTCTTGAGAGGTTTGTGTACCTTAGTTTGCTTTCGTGGTTATTGAAATAATTGAGACTATATTGCATGTGTCTAAGTGTTTTGTCCCTTTATGTTTGTGTGGTGTTCATTTAGGTTATGTGTGTAATGTACCTAGGGAGGACAATATGGGGTACCTAGGGAGGTGCCCAAGGTGGATAATGAATGTAATATGGTCATAATAGTGGAGTAAGCTCACTTGGTAGTTGGTAGGTAATAAATAAGCCCACTAGGTAGGTAAATCAAAGGAATATAATAATGAGGGTTAGTTGGCATAGACACCTAGAATACTCACGAGAAAGTATAAATTATGAGTATCATTGCCATTGAGGTATGTTGGATGTTGAGTATTGTATTATAACAAGCATGGCTTGTGGAGTGGTTTTTTTACATAGGGAGTATTTGATGGTGTTACCTTACCTTAAGGGTTCTTTCCATATTCTTGTATCATTACAATGTATTATTTTTGAAGTCAAGGGTTTCATATCTTTTATCTATTAAGGTTCAATGCAAGTGGTATTAGAGCTCCTTCTTGGACAAGAAAGTGGAAGATTTTTTATTCTTTTGCATATTTTTTCAAGGGAAAAAAGAGGGTAGTGGCATTCATAGTTATTCTTATAACTTTTTGCATAGAATCTAAAAAAAACAATTGCAAATCTAAGTTCCTCTAAAAAAAATACTGATTTCAAAAATAAATAAAAAATTATCCAAATTGGAGTCCGGGAAGTGAAGATAACATTGATTTAAAATCAACTATTTCAAGGTTTTTCCAATGATGATCGTGCACATTGCATAGTAGATATATTTTGACATGGTAACTAGATTTTCGCCAAACTAGGTAGATGCGGAGTGGTCATGCATTTCAGAATTTTGGTCATAATAGATATTTTGATCAATATTGAGGGAGTAAGTTATTTCTTGAAAACCCTACTAGTTTTGGGTTATAGCAAGCAAGATGTATTCTACAAGAAAAATTGATGGTCCTAGTATTGAAGAATACATTAATAGGATGAAGTCATTATGGCCAACAAATTGGAGACCTTTTGTATCCCCGAATTTAACAGAAGATGTTGCCATGTGGTAGAAATTGTTGAACTATGACATGATATGGTACTTTTAGATGAAGCATATGAATACATATTTTTAGACATGTGGTCTCATGCTATGAAGAGGGATAAAGAAAGCATCGATGACTTATGTTTAGGTGAGGACGTCCTATGGATGTTTTTAGCCAGAAAAGGTTGTTATTTCTAAAAACCGTAGTAGCAAGCATACTTTCATATTCTTAACTTGACTAAGAGATTGCAAGTCCCTGCAAAGGATATTCAAAGCTTGTAAGTTGAGGGTGAGAATGTTCAAATTTTTCAAGATTTGAAGATTACAATGGATAAATATGATTGCATTCATATTTTCATGCTATAGATATGGATGATGCGGATATCATTCTTGGATATCCAATGTAGTCACCAACTTGATGAGAACCCTCCAAAGTTCTCATTTTTTAGAGGTTGCATTTAATGACTATTTTTACCCCTCTTTCAAAAGTTGGAGGTAGATTTTGACATTTTGAATCTTCTTGTCTATAAAGTATTAACATTTTTTTTTCAAATGTTGTTTTTTCAATTGTTTTTTAAAATGTCACTTTTTTTTCAATTGTGTATTTTCTTATTTTTCCATTTTTGTCAATGTTTTTTATCGGTAATTTTTTTTTATTATCATTTTTTACATTTAAAATAAAAACAAGAACCATACTATTTAGAAAGTTGTTGCAGCCACACTAGTTAGAAAAATCATACAAATATTTGATAATTGTCCAAAAAAACTTTTTGGAAATTGTCCAAAATTCGAAATTTACTATCTAAGGAGACAAAACAATACTTCACACGGGATTTTGGCTAATTACTACAAGTAAAAATTATGAAAAAAACTCCTAAAATTAAGCAAATTTTGCAAAACATTATGCATTATTACTAGATAAAAGCATGATGGCTATGAGCTTCCTCTTGGTCCTCTATGTTGGCTAGAAAGTTCAAATCCACATTCATCATTTCCACATCCTCCTGTTGTTTTTGCACAATCTCATCTTCTTTTACCTCCTCCATTGCATACCTAATTGACAACCTAACATTTGATTTAGCTGAAGTAGTATTTTTTTCCAGATCCACAATCAATTATTGAAGAGAAACACACTCAGCTTGAAGTTCTTCAATTTGCATCTTTTATTTATGTAGGGTTTCCAATATGAAGGTAGATTCAAAATTTGTGATTTCTTCTTGGGAATGCATCCTACCAGTAATTGAGAAAATCAAGTTCCCATTATTGGTGATATAATCCCCTTTCCTTCTTAAAAATCTTTGAATGTTAGTGGTCTCACACAATGGGCATCTCCTAGGATGCCTATGCTCCACACAATAAACACTAATTAACACCTGAAATAACATCTTAACCTTGACCACAACCAATAGCCTAGATACCCAACAATTTGTTTACTTTCCAACATTCCCTCAGAAAAGGAGAAGAAGAGTGGAAGGTATGAGAGAAGACTAACCTTTTTCAAATCCACATAGAGGGAATTGAAGGGATTTAAACAAAACTCAAGCCACCAAACTAGAAAAGTAGAGTTGAACGAGCTAGATCTACCAGAACACCAAGCTAAGCCAGGAGAACCAAATCCAAGAGAGCCTGAGCCACACGAAATAGAGCCAACACAAATCAACCCACATAAACCAAAGCCAAGAGAGCCAAGGCTAGGGTCCGACAAGGGAAATCGAAGAGAACCACAATCTAATTTAAAGCCCCAATTTAGACCAAGACGAAATAGAACCAAAAGTGATAGGCCTAAAAACCACCGAAAGTCCCCAAACTTTAAACATGTAATAAAATTCAATATCCCACCTATAATAAAACTCAATAGCCAAAGCAATTGATGAGCCTACTCCCACTTTAATCGCCAAGTATGTGAGGGTACCATGGGTGTATTGCTTCTTGGTGCCGTGAATCATAGTTAACCCACCATGTGAATTAACATGTCAATTATGTCTCATGCAAATCCAATTCATAAATATGGATTGATGCTTAATGAAAGGGGAAAATGTATCCCCACTTTTTTTCCTTAGTCTGTTGCAACCTAGATGAAAGATACCAGATATAATAAATATGCAGAACAAAAATAAAATGCTAGGAATGGCAGAATAACAGTAATATATCCAACATAATCTCCACAATAACACATAAATGACATAAGAACAACAACAGAAATAACACTTTGATTCAGAAAGCAATGTTCACAGGCCTCTTCGAGGGGGCAACCTCCAATCGAGCAGCGCTCTGTTACAATAATCTCCAAGCTAGGGTTTACATACCCTCGACCCTTATTTATACTAATATCAAGAGAAGCATCTAGAGGAAGATCCTTCTAGAAGCGGAAGCTTCTATTAGGTCTTCTTACATCCACCTTATTCTATTTTATTGAAAGGCCTTATTAATATTGACCTTTATTACATCCGAATATATTGATCTACCTATGTGCGGGTTAGGACCCTAACATATATTGATCTACCTATGTGCGGGTTAGGACCCTAACATGTCTTCCCCCTTAAAAACAACCTTGTCCTCAAGGCTTGAGATGTGGAAACTGTTGCAGAATTGTAGTTGGTTCCCAAGTGGCATCTGTTGGATTCGTATCTTTCCACTAGACTAGCACTTCCTTGATGGTTCTCTGACGCAGGCAACGCTCACGCTGGTCCAAAACTGCGTCTGGTTGTAGCCAAATGGATCCTTCTTCAACTAACTCGGGAAGGATGGTTTGAATTTGGCACCTGGTTCCAATCACCTTCTTTAAGCATGAAACATGAAAAACTGGATGTAGCTTCGACTGACTGGGTAGAGCTAACTGATATGTGACTTGTCCCAGATGCTTGAGAACTGTATAAGGGCCATAAAATTTGGGCGCTAGCTTCTGACAATGCTCAGCCTTGAGGGAAGTTTGCTTGTATGGTTGCAGTCGCAGAAACACCTTATCCCCTTCTGCAAATTGACGTTCAAAGTGACCTTGATCTGCTTGTTGCTTCATGCAATTTTGTGCCATGACCAAGTTCTCTTTAAGGGTACGAAGAATATCCTCTCAAACTGTAAGTGTTTGGTCAACCACCTGGACCTTCGAGGTACCCAGTAAATATGAGAGAACTGAAGGTGGCTTTTTTCCATATACCGCTTCAAAAGGAGTCACGCGAGTAGCTGTATGGTAGGAAGTGTTGTACCACCATTCAACTAGGGGTAGCCATTGAGCCCACTGATGTTGTTTTTCAGAGGAAAAACACATCAGATATGTTTCCAAACACTTGTTGACAACTTTCGTTTGACCATCAGTCTGGGGATGATAAGCTGTGCTGAGATGCAATTGGGTGCCCTGGAGCTTAAACAGTTCTTGCCAAAAATTGCTTGTGAAAGTTGGGTCACAATCATAAACAATAGAGTGCGGCATGCCATGAAGCTTGAAGACCTGGTCCATGAAAAGTTGAGCCACCGTGGATGCAGTAAATGGGTGTTGAAGAGTGCAGAAATGAGAATACTTGGAAAGGCGATCCACAACCACCATTATGAATGATTTATTCCCTGATTTGGGTAAGCTGGTAATAAAGTTCATAGAGACATCCTTCCAAATAGCCGGTGGAATCGAAAGCGGTTGTAGTGTGCCCGGAGATTTGACTGTTTCTCCCTTGTTGCGTTGACACACCTCACATTCAGCAAAAAAATTACGAATGTCTTGTTTCATACCATCCCAGGAAAAAGAACATTTGTCTCTGTCATATGTTTTGGTGAACCCTAAGTGCCCCGCTGTGGGTGTAGCACGAAGCTCAGAAAGTACCATGGAATTAAGCTTTGGTTGTTTACTTAAATACAAACGGCCTTTGTATCGAAGCTCATCCTGGAGCCAAGACTACCCTGGGGGAGCCGGTGCCTTGGTCTACAATTGCTGGATCAGATGTGAACTTTTGGGATCTTGAAGCCATTCCTGGCGCACAGCTTGGAGCCAATCGGGTACAATGAAGGAAAGAGAAAAAAGGGATCCTTCTTCTTCATATTTTCGGGACAGTGCATCCGCCACTACATTGTCTTTGCCCTTCTTGTAAATGATCTCATA
>JASDQU010101796.1:233305-251911 GCA_032191745.1 Picea mariana | reverse complement strand
CTCCACCTTTGTAAAGGTGGAGAGAAGATTTGATATTAAGTAATACATATTAAAAAATGATATATATATTATCATTTTCAACGCTTGAAAGAAGAAATCCCAAAAGACACTCCATTTTAAAATATGGAACAATTCTCTTCAAATTTTGGTGAGAAATCATAATGTGATTCTCCACCTTCTTAAAGGTGGAATTCATGCCAATACTTACAAAACAGAGTTGCAACAAATACATTAATACTAATTTATGTTCTTGGGTTTCAAGGGTGTTTTCTTGTCCCTGTATTGCTCATCAAAAAGAAAATTAAAAAAACCTTATTCCCAGACACCCCTAAAGTTATGTTAGCCCTTGAAATACTTTAATATGCCCTTTACTTAACCAAAATGAATTGACCATTACCTCCTAAGGTTCTAATTCCATGCAAAGCTAATAGCAGAGAATTTTTTTGGTATGGGAGAAATGTTTTTAATTTTATATATTATTTGATGTGTTTTTTTTTATAAAAATAAAATATTTTTTTATTAGTATAGAAGAAAGGGGTTAAAAAATTGTATTTGGTTTTAGTTATTATTATTATTTTTAATTCTTCTATTTGTTGAAGGAACTTATTTCCATAATTTATTGTTGTAAATGTTCTGAGGAACTTATTTCCATAATTTATTGTTGTAAATGTTCTCTATGTGTTGATCAACTTTTCTATCAGACAAGTATCCATGAGATGTGGAAGGTGGTATTTTGTTTTTTGTGCTTTTTTGGATCAATCCATCTTCCTCGATGCTCATACCCAAGAGGAAGGGCCTCTGTCGAGGTAGTTGCATGAGAAGGTACTTGATCGTCAATTGTAGATTGATTCAATGGCTTTGCTACTACCCTTTATGATGTATTCTTTACGACTTCAATAGTTTGTTGGACATCCTCGATTGGTTCCTTGAGGCCAATTTCCTGCTTAGGTGATCCAGGTGGATATTGGTGGCCACCCACCTATTCCAAATTCAAACTGGTTCATCTTGACAGTTTTGAGTTCAACACGTTTATTTGTAATTGGGACATTTCTTTGTAATTGTGGGTTCTGCACTTACGGGGTTGTCTTGAAACCCTACACAACATTCAGATGGATATTGGTGGCCGCCCACCTATTCCAACTAGCTTATTTTGGAAGTTTTCATGTCAGTACATTTTTTTGTACTTCCAAGGCCGTTTTGGGGCTCTAAACAGTGTTTTCTTGGCTCATCACGATCAACTGTAGATGGAGTCAAAGTTTGATGACATAATGCGAGTTCTCGAAAAGACCTTTCCAACGGGCTATCACTCGCCTAAAACGGAGTTCGTATGCAAAAGTTACGACCCCAGGAAGTTAATGCACTAATTTACCCCAACAGGGCCAACATGACTTTTGGTGTTTCATCTCCTAGGGTTAGGTTTTTGGCATTCATGTTTATGATAAAAAAGTCTTCAGAGCCTCATTGTAATGATCTTCTTGCAAATGAGAGTAGCTGTCACATCTCTTCTCAGAGATAAAGCTCCCACCATTCTAGAAGTCTTGCACTCTATATTTTTATAGTCCATGTACATTTATTTCATTAATAGAAATCATGTATTGATGTATTTCTCTGTTTTTGACAATTTTTATGTGTATTTCATTGTAATATCTCTGCTTTCATTTTGTTCCGAAAATAATCCGGATCATTAGGAGCTCGGCCCTAATCTTCAACTTGAATTTTTGAAGAACTTAATTTCTATTGGGAACCTCCCTAGTCAAGGCTTCCCTTTATTCTTCTATCGATGTCTTGAAAATTGTCACGTGACCCTTAACTTATCTCCAATTTCTTGGGCTTTCCCTCCACAAAATTACTATGGGATTTAATTGTTATTTGTTTTTGAATTCACTTGGGATATTTTTCCATTAAATGGTTTATTATCGACATATGACTTCTTTCTATTGTGGAAGGTGTTATTCTAATAGTCTAATGCATGATTTCATTGGGTTCCTTCCCATTCCAAGATGACCATGTTTGGAAACCCCTTCCTTAAGTCTAATTCTAAACATATTATTGTAAAAGTGAATGTTTTCCCTCTTCTTTATTGTTGCCATGGCAGATGAAATTGCCCAAGTAGTGGCTTGTTCTTTCCAATATGTCCTCCTCCCAAAAATGTGTATGTAGATCTAGGAGCCTCTCTGATATAGGGCTTGAGGAGACCGCCATAGCTATCAAGGTTAAATATGGGGTCCATGGTGTTGGGAAAATGCATCCTCTTTCCCAAAACCACAAAATGCCTTTTAAAACCTTCAACATCTCAGCCTTCTTCTGAATACAACACTACAAAAAAACCTTTCTCACAAAATATTACCAAGTAATAACCTTCCCATTTGTTATGGAATCAATATGTGAGCGAAATGACATTCAACCATAGTCCATTGGAATGGCATAGCAAAGCTTTCTTCTTCTAAGGATTAGTGAATCTTACCAAATACAAGGAAAATGCAAAACCGAGTCGAAGGCATCTTTAAAAGATCTATCGTCCAGCAATGAATGTCAAGGCAAACCCTCTAGTGTAGAACCTCCATTAGAAACATGTGACTCCAACACACAACGAGGCAAATTCTCATGGACTATATGAACTTATTGATCTCCTTACCTTATGGTAAATATAAGCCTCCTCTTTGATCTTCTTGAGCCAGGGCCTAATATGTGATTCAACGTTAACATGGTACAAACATCCTCTTCGATACAAAGGAAGAAATATTTGAACCTTGCACCTCTTCCATACAAGCACAATACTTTACCAACTAATCATAGATCATATAATAATCCCTAATTTACAGACAAGGGTAATGAAACTAAAAGTTATGTAAAATCTATCCAATCACTTTACTATGTACCCAAATAAGCAATCCATCTTAGAAACACCATATCTTGTAACTCCAACATCATAGATAAAATCCAATCATATAATAGCGTAGTCTAAACGTTCTACCTTTTGGCAGTTTTCTGACAACTTTTTCTGTTTGATTTTGCCCGAAATCCGGTGAGGAATGGTTGAATCTGCAGATTTGAGTGGCTAAATTTATATAATCCAAGTGCCCCAAGGGTTTTTCAGCACGCTGAATCCTTTTATACATTCAAAAATACAATTTAAACAACATAAAATAACGATTTTATCTAGATTTACTCACCAAATTCCAACCAAAAAACCCAAAAAATAAAATGTTTAACCAACACCATCATATAATCCATAAACATTATTTCCGCATTAAAAAAAACCCAAAATTATTCATACACAAAACCACATACACTACACCAATCAACTTTTTCTCCCATTCAAAGATACTTATCCTTTCTCCTAAATGATCATTACTTGGAGAGACTAGTTTCAATGCAAAGGCAAAAAGTTATTTTGGATGGCAAGGAACGAATTAAAGTCTCATTTTCAAAGCATCTGAATTAATTAAGAAAGTACAAAAACATAAAGTTCAATATAACCCGCGCCAGCCAAAAGTAAGTTTGTATTATACGATGTCGTCTTTGAAATATATTATTATTATTAATAAACAGTTTCCGAAGAAGAAAAAATTCAAATTCCTACTGCTTGTGGGTAAGAATAATATTAAATTTAAATAAAGTCGGGTCGCTTTCATTGCGTGCATGGACCACTAAATTCCCACCCATTACCTACATAGATGGAAATAGGTCAATTTCCAATATTGATGAGATGGTTTTATTGCTCTCTTGCGTGGACCAGTCACTGTCACATTTCAACCATCGCTTTTTATCCTCTCAATTGCCCCCTGCTCTACATTGCCATCAAATTTGTCACTTTCATACCTACACCAATAAACTCCTGTTGAATATATATGTCGAAAAATATATCTATCCCATGGTTTTCTAAAGTCGTAAGATGCATATTGTTTTTTTAAATATTTTAAATAATTCGTTGATAGTTGAGAAGGAATAGATTTTCACTCTTATCAAATGCCTTTAAATTTTGAACCATTATCATATTCTTTGACATTAAAAAACAATATTTTAATACATAAAAACAATTTTAAATTTAAATTTTATTCAAAGCTTACATATCATTTTACATAACTTTTCTCTTTTCTCATTGCAATTAAGATAAATTATCCCCAACATGGACCTAATATTTTTATGAGAGTATTATATAAATAAATTATCCTCATCATGGACCTAAGATTTTTATGAGAGTATTATATTTAATGTTTTTTAACTTTATTTTGTGGGGCTAAGCTACCAATGTTGTTACAGAATTTGCAGGTGGCATGTAAACATCGACTGTAACTTTCTCGAAAGGACACTGAAAAAATTATATTTAAAGCAAAATTACATTTGTATGCATCTTTTATTACCTAAGTTTACATAATAATAAAAATTTCATAAAATATAGAACATTGAGTTTTTATATAAATATTTTCAAAAATAAAGGGTATACATGGCATGCCAAAGGTTATGGAGTGAGTGTTGGGCTTTTAATAAAAACGAACAAATTTTAAATTTTAGATTATGTGTACACTTTTTCACGTTGGGATGGTACGTCCTCTCGTATTTAAATATATAATTTGAAAAATTGTTCATATATATATTAAAAATTGTGTTTATTGGATGTAGTTTAGGTGGTTGAGTAGAATGATTGTTATCTTTTTTACTCGGATTCTAATTCTTTGAGTGACATGCTTGTGCTTGTAATGGGTTGATATAATGTTTTTCTTGTTGCACCCATTGTTCTGAACATGTGATTCCCTTAAATGAGTATATATGATGCTCTTGTTGTTGAGCTCCCAATATTCCGAAAATGCTCGGCCTTCCCATTTTCTCTCGTGGATTAGTGTAATGTTTTTTTTAGTTTGATTATTTATTAATGTTTTTTAAGCTTAAACATAGGTGCGACGAATTCAAAATTCTATCATTACTTCTAGTTATGTTGATATATTAATCTTTTTTATTGGTTTTTGGTATTTTTATGAATTTTAGTATTTATAGTGTTAATAATGTTTTGTTGGGTTGGTGATAACAAGGTATTAACACTGCCTCTACCATGGTTCAAGTTTATCCAACAACACACCCGTGCTTGTGCTAGTGATAGTTGTATACTAATATTTGTGATGATAGTGGGACCAAGTGCAAGTCTTGAACAACTTTAGCACTTGCAGTGGCTTAGTTGAAAGATGATTTCTATAGTGTGATGAAAGATTTTTGCTTCATTGAAAATGTCATGTATAACAATCATTGCTTGCTTTTGATGACCATAAAAATCTAGTTAAAAACATGTCAATATGACAACAAGCCTTATTGTAGGGCATTCAAACTCCCTTGTTAATTCATAATGTCATTACAAGTTTAAAATGTGATGTTACCCTAGTAATCTCAAGATAAACCTCCTCACAGGGTTTTGAGGGCTTGGTTTCCATATAAGTGCAATGAAACTTCATTGTTGGTTTGTAGGATCTCCATAAATGTTATATTTATATTACCCATAACAAGCATTGTACAAGTAATAATCCTTAATAGTTTGGTTGTGTTCAGTGGTAAAATGACAAGGGTATGCTATCACTAACCCAAGTTCGATTCCTATAGTGTTTTTTTAATGTTATGATTAGAAATCTTCGAAGAGAGAAGCCTTAGGAATGATAGTTCCATTAACTTTGGGCCAAATCCTAGTAGACAATAGATTTTGATGACCAGGTCAAAGGGGAATATGCCTCCGACTTTGACAAAAATATAAAGGGTTTATTGACAACAAATAAAATAAAATCCATTTTTTGTTGCTTCCCTGAATAATTATCCTTACATTCGTGATAGAGGACATACAAAATTACTTGAACTGTTATAAAACAGTCAATAGCATAGAATGACTAATTATAGAAATTGTAAGCACATGTGGAATTTTGATCGAGCTAAGATCCCATATAGTAAAGCATTATTTCCAAGTAAGAGTGTAACATATGTTTCCTCCTTGCAAATCACAAGTTTGAATCTAGAGTGAGGTAGGGTATGTACATCTCCATAAACCAAGTAGTCAAATTGTTGCACAAAAAGGACCCCTTGTCCCACAAACACGAGGGTCTTGTATGTCAATTTGACTATTGACTAGACTATGACCTTACATTAAATTATGGTGATGATTATTATGATTGTTATTATTATTATTTATAATACTATCATAAAATTTTAAATTTATTTTCTCCATAGATGAGAATATATTTTGATGGTATCATGACATTTATAAAATGTCTGTGTAAGATCCTCAAGTGACACAGGTATAGTCAAAATCTTGGTAATTTTATTTTCAGAGTCTTAATAGCTTTTATGTCTGGTAGTATAGGTTTGATTTTATTTTGTTTTCATAAAAAAAAATTAAGGTATTGAGTTGGTAGCCTTTTGCTTTCCTAGAATGCTCATTGTGAATTTTTTTAGAGTTCTTTAGCACATACATGTCTATTTTGATTTTTTTATTGAAATAACAAATATGTAGTTTTTTTTTGGCAAAAAAATCTTAAATTTAATACCATTATTTATTTAGCTTACATTTTTTAATTTCTATAGTAGTACACTTAAAAGGTATTATATTGCACAAGAGTAAGTTAAATAGTGGACAAACTCAATTTCTTTTCTATTCAAATGTTTTCACAAATGCCAAAAGTTATAGTTCCACTTGATTGATGGGAACTTTGACTATGGTACTTTTTCTTTAGAGATTTTGACCTATTTTGAGATACATAGTCTAAATTTTGAAAAAAACAAGTAGATCAAGGCAAAACTTTGCTTTGTCGAAAAAAATAAAAATAAATAAAATAAACCAACCAAAAAGATTGAGCTTGTCCACTTTTTAACCCACTCCATATTAGATACATTGCCACTTGAGAATGTTAATTAACAATTAATTGGTATTGATACTTGTAAGCTTGGACTAGTCATGAGTGGTCCATTACATTGTGGTGGCATAATCGACGTGTGGTGTGCTCTATTTACCAGTCTTCATTGCATAATCACTTGTAATGGCTCATTAGAATAGAAAGTGCAAAAACAAATGCACCTATATGGCAAATTGCAACTCTGCACTCTTAGCACTTTGCTTGGTTGTCAACCAACTCACTGATAACCTTCCTAATTGTAAATCCACAGTTTAATAAACTCTAATGGAAAAAAATATTATCTATTCTTCATGGGTTGATTGTCCAACTTCCCATAAATTCTTCATATTCTCTCTTGTTGTTTCATCTTCCTCTCTAACCACTTAGATCCACAACTAACTTATTGTCCTTGTCTTTGTATATGAGATTATTTAGCTTCCTTCAATGCATTGATATGTTGTTTCCTATTGCAATCATCATGTATGCTCTTTGTCACACTTCTCCCATGCATTCGTTGATGTGATCATGCTAACATCATCCTATTTCTTCATGCATACTTTGTTTGTCATGCACTTGTTTCCTATGCACCTAAGCTTTGCATTCTGCTTTCATTATGTCAAACCAGTGCCTCTTCACTCATGTGTCTATCTCTTATGCTCTCATTTCATCACATTTCTACTCTTATTGAGCTTTTGTATGTTGTGCTCGCATGTCACTCACTCAAACTTAACTTCTCTTGAATGCTCCTACATCATGATGTCTAATGACTTTCATGTGGAATTGGTAAGATAATGAATTACCTGCAAACTCTTCACATTCTTTCTTGTCACATCCTCTCTAAATACATAGATCACTCTTTGCCTACCTCATCTCTATCTGGAATTGATCTTAACTTCCTCCAACACAATACCATGGACCATGTTATCTCTTACTACACTCTTCATCAAAATTTGAAAAACCATTCCATGAAAACCCAAGCCATATGTAAAAAAATTAGTTATATATATAACATGTATTTCTTATATTTATTTATATATATATATATAAATATAAGAAATACATGTTGTAGAAAAGGTTATATATATATATATTGAATTGGAAAAGCTTCACTCTCCTTGTTGCACGAGGGCATGCATTCTTCAATTTTTTAATTCAAAGTGATATATATGGTGATACAAGACTCCTAGATGTCGTCATCATGCTCATGTTCCATGTTATCATGTCGCGAGCACAAATGTCACCTCAAAAGGGTGCCATTTATCATATTGAAATGTGTGGTTGGAATGACTAATTGTCTATAGTATAGGGAATATAAAAACAATGATAAAGGCTTGCAAAACGATGTGTGTGGTCAATGATGCCTTCACTGTCTGCCCACATTCCCAAAACTTTCATTTTGATCTTTTTGACTATGCTATAATGTTTTGCTTATATGTCACTTCAAAGGAATGACCATGTAAAGCTCAACATTGTATCTTTACTTGTATTTGCTTGCTTATATGGATAGGGATGGATAGGGAATTAAATATAGTTATATCAAACAACTAAAGGTCAAAATACCATGTGTTCTATGTGTCGACAAAAGGAACAAATACTTAAATGTCTATGTGGAAAATTCCATGTATAGAGCTTTATACCTAGATTCAGTGGACCCATACTTCTTGGGTATTAGTGGGGTGGGGGGTTATTTCAACATGCTCATCATAAAATACAAGATATTATTCTCATGTCAAAATCATTTTTGTGTTGGCAGGGCTTTTTCTTTTGTAGTTGCTAGCTTGCTTTCAAGATTAAAACACTTCATACTCATTGAAAACCACATTTCCACCACCACGAAGATAAGATCTAGATTATACTATGGGTAGAAATTATATACGACTTTAAAATATTGAACTAACTTTTATGGATTTTTTAACATAGTTGTAACAACTAAACAATGGTTTAGAATTTCCATATACTTTTAAAATACAACGCCAACTTTTATGGTTTTTTTAACATAGTTGTAACAACTAAACAATGGGTTGGAATTTTCATATATTTTAAAAATACAACGCCATGGAAGTTGTAGTAGATGCACCTAACCTAAGTACACAAGGCCATGTTTTCTAATTAGATGTTTATTTTTAATTTTTCCCTAATATTCAATATCTTTGTAGTCATGCTATATAATACATATAGGAAAATTGTGTTAGGTAAGATAATTGTAGTGATGTAGTTAAATACATATAGGAAGATTGTGTTAGGTAAGATAATTGTAGTGATGTAGTTAAATGTTGTTTTGGTTTTTTTTAATTTTATTATTATTTTTATTTTTAAGATGTTAAGATATATTATAATTTAGTTTTTAATTAATTGTGAGCAGAGTTATTATTTATTGTTGTATGTAAATGTGGGTTGATTTATCATTATTATTCAAGGAAAACCATACCACTTGAAATGATATATTGGTGTTTCGTAAGGGGGAAAACTTCCCCTCTTGCCAAAAGCCTATGGGTTTTGGGCCATTAACCTATTTCCTTATGGTCGAGGAAGATGACCTCTTAGCCAATCAAAAGTGGTTTTATGTCTTACTCGAAGATCAAAAGGTAGATTTAGCCTAGATAGTATTCGCAAGAAAGCCAATGCCCCTTGTGGTCATTGTTGAGGCTACCTTTAATGGGGTCATATGCTTTCTAGTAGTATCTAGCCTTAATCCCATACATGAGACCAACAACCACCCTTGGTTGCAGTTCAATCTCTTAGTTGAAGCTTATTTTTAAATAAGTTTGATTGAAATATTTTTTTATTTACATTTAAAATCAAACTTGAATTGTTTATTAACTTGTGCGCTTTACGGTATGATGTGTGTGATGGGTTATTTATGAATGCATTGAATGCGATATACATTGAGATTCCTAATATGCAAAGCTAGATGATGAGTATGGAAAGACCTAAGAAAAGGGGTAGTGTAATTATGCATTTAATTGGATTTAAGTTCTAAAGTTAATGGTTTGACAAAAATGAATTGAAGCTTTTTGTTTGTGTAGAAACCACTAAATGTTCATGCCCATGGTAGTAGAGGACTTGAGTGTATCATGGTCGTTGTGAAAGATTGAGATGTTGAGTAGATATCAATGTAGAGTATGATCAATGCAATTTTTAAGTAAAAGTGTAGTATTGTTAGTCTTGTATCATTGAGGACCATGTAATGACTGGTCATATGCCTTTTTCTATAACATTCGGGTGAAACCCAACTTATTTGGGATATTAAAATAAAATGTAAAGGAATGGTAAAATAAAACTCAAGATAATGTTATTCCAAAGTGAAACAAGTAGTACATTTGATTGAAAGTTATCTTAGGATCGTAAGTCACGACATTAACAAAATTCAAATAAAATGAAATGGGTTATGTCTCTCCTTGAGTTGGTAGCCACTGGATAATGGGAAAAGTGTCCTTTCATTGAGCTAATTAGAGAAAAAAATTATCCTTACAGTCCACTTGGACATTTATGATGATGATACAACATGTAGGTTGATGGTCGGGGTAGTTAATACCAAATTAGCTTACCTATCACTCCCTGAATATCACACACCATCACCTCTCATCGTTGGTTCCCTAGCTCATAATCCCTATAACACCATGTAACAAAACCAAAAAAAGGTTATTCTCCCTTATTCCTCGAGAAATTGCTTGAGAGAAAACTTTGTGGCTTTTTTGTTTTGAGAATCCACCAACAATTAAGGAGTCATTGCATGTGTGTGTTAGGTCATTTGGGATTAAAGTTAGTCTTGAGAGGTTTGTGTACCTTAGTTTGCTTTCGTGGTTATTGAAATGATTGAGACTATATTGCATGTGTCTAAGTGTTTTGTCCCTTTATGTTTGTGTGGTGCCCATTTAGGTTATGTGTGTAATGTACCTAGGGAGGACAATATGGGGTACCTAGGGAGGTGCCCAAGGGGGATAATGAATGTAATATGGTCATAATAGTGGAGTAAGCTCACTTGGTAGTTGGTAGGTAATAAACAAGCCCACTAGGTAGGTAAATCAAAGGAATATAATAATGAGGGTTAGTTGGCATAGACACCTAGAATACTCATGAGAAAGTATAAATTATGAGTATCATTGCCATTAAGGTATGTTGGATGTTGAGTATTGTATTGTAGCAAGCATGGCTCGTGGAGTGGTTTTTTTACATAGGGAGTATTTGATGGTGTTACCTTACCTTAAGGGTTCTTTCCATATTCTTGTATCATTACAATATATTATTTTTGAAGTTAAGGGTTTCATATCTTTTATCTATTAAGGTTCAATGCAAGTGGTATTAGAGCTCCTTCTTGGACAAGAAAGTGGAAGATTTTTTATTCTTTTGCATATTTTTTCAAGGGAAAAAAGAGAGTAGTGGCATTCATAGTTATTCTTATAACTTTTTGCATAGAATCTAAAAAAAACAGTTGCAAATCTAAGTTCCTCTAAAAAAATACTGATTTCAAAAGTAAATAAAAAATTATCCAAATTGGAGTCCGGGAAGTGAAGATAACATTGATTTAAAATCAACTATTTCAAGTTTTTTCCAATGATGACTGTGCACATTGCATAGTAGATATATTTTGACATAGTACCCAAATTTTCACCAAACTAGGTAGATGTGGAGTGGTCATGCATTTCAGAATTTTGGTCATAATAGATATTTTGATCAATATTGAGGGAGTAAGTTATTTCTTGAAAACCCTACTAGTTTTGGGTTATAGCAAGCAATATGTATTCTACAAGAAAAATTGATGGTCCTAGTATTGAAGAATACATTAATAGGATGAAGTCATTATGGCCAACAAATTGGAGACCTTTTGTATCCCTGAATTTAACAGAAGATGTTGCCATGTGGTAGAAATTGTTGAACTATGACATGATATGGTACTTTTAGATGAAGCATATGAATACATATTTTTAGACATGTGGTCTCATGATGTGAAGAGGGATAAAGAAAGCATCGACGACTTATGTTTAAGTGAGGACGTCCTATGGATGTTTTCAGCCAGAAAAGGTTATTATTTCTAAAAACCATAGTAGCAAGCATAATTTCATATTCTTAACTTGACTAAGAGATTGCAAGTCCCTACAAAGGATATTCAAAGCTCGTAAGTTGAGGGTGAGAATGTTCAAATTTTTCAAGATTTGAAGATTACAATGGATAAATATGGTTGCATTCATATTTTCATGCTATAGATATGGATGATGCGGATATCATTCTTGGATATCCAATGTAGTCACCAACTTGATGAGAACCCTCCAAAGTTCTCATTTTTTCAGAGGTTGCATTTAATGACTATTTTTACCCCTCTTTCAAAAGTTGGAGGTAGATTTTGACATTTTGAATCTTCTTGTCTATAGAGTATCAACATTTTTTTTTCAAATGTTGTTTTTTCAATTGTTTTTTAAAATGTCATTTTTTTTTCAATTGTGTATTTTCTTATTTTTCCATTTTTGTCAATGTTTTTTATCGGATTTTTTTTTTTTTTTTTTATCATATTTTACATTTAAAATAAAAACAAGAACCATAATATTTAGAAAGTTGTTGCAGCCACACTAGTTAGCAAAATAATACAAATATTTGATAATTGTCCAAAAAAACTTTTTGGAAATTGTCCAAAATTTGAAATTTACTATCTAAGGAGACAAAACAATACTTCACACGTGATTTTGGCTAATTACTACAAGTAAAAATTATGAAAAAAACTCCTAAAATTAAGCAAATTTTGCAAAACATTATGCATTATTACTAGATAAAAACATGATGGCTATGAGCTTCCTCTTGGTCCTCTATGTTGGCTAGAAAGTTCAAATCCACATTCATCATTTCCACATCCTCCTGTTGTTTTTGCACAATCTCATCTTCTTTTACCTCCTCCATTGCATACCTAATTGACAACCTAACATTTGATTTAGCTGAAGTAGTATTTTTTTCCAGATCCACAATCAATTATTGAAGAGCAACACACTCAGCTTGAAGTTCTTCAATTTGCATCTTTTATTTGTGTAGGGTTTCCAATATGAAAGTAGATTCAAAATTTGTGATTTCTTCTTGGGAATGCATCCTACTAGTAATTGAGAAAATCAAGTTCCTATTATTGGTGATATAATCCCCTTTCCTTCTTAAAACTCTTTGAATGTCAGTGGTCTCACACAATGGGCATCTCCTAGGATGCCTATGGTCCACACTGTTAACACTAATTAACACCTGAAATAACATCTTAACCTTGACCACAACCAATAGCCTAGATACCCAACAATTTGTTTACTTTCCAACATTCCCTCGAAAAAGGAGAAGAAGAGTGGAAGGTATGAGAGAAGACTAACCTTTTTCAAATCCACATAGAGGGAATTGAAGGGATTTAAACAAAATTCAAGCCACAAAACTAGAAAAGTAGAGTTGAACGAGCTAGACCCACCAGAACACCAAGCTAAGCCAGGAGAACCAAATCCAAGAGAACCTGAGCCGCACGAAATAGAGCCAACACAAATCAATCCACATAAACCAAAGCCAAGAGAGCCAAGGCTAGGGTCTGACAAGGGAAATCGAAGAGAACCACAATCTAATTTAAAGCCCCAATTTAGACCAAGATGAAATAGAACCAAAAGTGATAGGCCTAAAAACCATCGAAAGTCCCCAAACTTTAAACATGTAATGAAATTCAATATCCCACCTATAATAAAACTCAATAGCCAAAGCAATTGATGAACCTACTCCCACTTTAATCGCCAAGTATGTGAGGGTACCATGAGTGTATTGCTTCCTGGTGCCATGAATCATAGTTAACCCACCATGTGAATTAACATGCCAATTATGTCTCATGCAAATCCAATTCATAAATATGGATTGATGCTTAACGAAAGGGGAAAATGTATCCCCACTTTTTTTCCTTAGTATGTTGCAACCTAGATGAATGAGCTTGTTGGCTAGACGATTTGCCTTTTGATTGAGCATCCTTAGGATATGAAAGTACTCCAAAATTTCAAACCTAATGACTCCCTTTCTATTCTCTTGATAGTTCTTATAAGCTTGATATCACTTGTCAATTGGGTTTAGCTCCGGTGGTTGGGATTAATGATTGATATCCTCCCCACCCAGGTTCAATTCCCTCAAGTGACATGTTAAGCTCACAACGAGAATATTGTTGTAATGACTTCGAGCCTTGTTGTTGATTGATCTTATGCTCTGAAGATTCCAGGGTTTACCTTGGGTACCATCCTCGAAATGAGGGGAGGTACTCGAGGGTTTTCCTTAGGATTTTTAAATTGGAAAAGAAGAAGAAGAAGAATAAACTTTCCATCACTTGGAAATGAGGCTCTTTGCATCAATTTGATGATTAATGTTGAGTCCCCAATTATAATAAGTCTTTTGATATGACTACATCGATAATCCTTAACTCTTGAAACATAGTCAATGCCTCCGCTTGGTTGTTTGATGCTCTACCTAATCCCCATTCAAAGGTGTTTTTTTTTATTTCCTCAGGAATTGAGGATGAAACCCCCACACCTGCGTCGGTGATCATTTTTAAAATTATTTAAAACATTATATGTCATTTGTTTTTACAAAGTTTTGAATTTTATTTAATTATATAATATTAATTAATTTAGAATGTCATACATACAATGGAAAAATTTGTTTTATAATACTTTTTAGTTTTTTTTTTCAATTTGTTTTTAACAAAATATATATATTTTTAATCTTATTTAAAGTAAAATCTTTAAGATTTCATGAAAAAACTTATTTTTAGTTATTTCATTAGAAAAAACACTTAAAAAAGAAAAAGAAAACAAACATAAAAATAGAGAAAAAACCAAAAGAAGAAAAAGAAAACAATGATATAATATAAATCCTAAATTTGCTCTCCATTCCTAAATAAACCTCCTTTAAATAAAATGAAAAAAAAACATAAAAAATAAATAAAAATAAAAAAGACAAAATTGATTTTTTTTCTTAAAACACACTTAAAAATAAACAAAACCAAAAAATTGGCAAAAACAAGAAAAAAAAGACGTCAATAAAATTTTAAAACAATGAAAAGAAAAACATATGAAGGGATTTGGGAGGAACTCCTAGAATCGCTCCTCCCATCACCTAGCTAGCCTCTGCCTCCCCCTCTACCCGTCGTCCCCCCTATTTGTCGCCCTACCCCCACTCAAGTCCCCGTCTCTACCCTCATCGTGCCCCAACTTGTTGTTTGCCACTACTCTCATGTAGCGAGGGGAGTGCCACTCCTCTGTAGAAATTCTGAGGTCCTATGAGGCTGCCATCTAAGGTCTGTCCTTGACCTTAGTATGGCTCTAAGTTTCAACTATGAGGCTGCCATCTAAGGTCTGTCCTTGACCTTAGTATGGCTCTAAGTTTCAACTATGTGGCTATCTTTCTTGTTGTTTTTATGACATCAAAGAGTCACCAAACTTTCTGCTCAATATTTGATGGTTAAGTGCCCTTTTGAGGTGCCCTTGCAAGTGTTTTCTTTACCCAATGTTAGCACATGCAATATACATCAAAACACATAACAATACCTCTAAATATTTAACTTTAAAATGATGATATACACTTCTAAGCATGCATAAAATTGACATATAGATTTTTGGTCAACATGACCCTGGAAAACCCCCCCATGGGGAAAACCAGTTTGAAGTAGATATATATAGAAGGCCTTAAAGAAAAATGTACAACACAGGAAACATATACAAGTGAACCTGGTACAATAGCAACCACTCTCGGATGCCTTGGAGTTCCTTGAAGACCTCCCTGTTAGCGATATTTATTGTCTCGGGATCAGGCGTACCCATGTCTATAGTTGGCGCGGGAAGTACCTGAGCATATCGCGAGGTAATCCCATTTTTGTGGCAGCAAGTCAAGCAAGCGAGCGAGCAAAGTTTCGTCTTCAGCAGTCGAGAACCATCCTCAAAGCAAATCGACGGTCAGAATCTTACAGGGGAGATCGGCGAAATCTCGTCAACCATTAGATCTCGGGAAGTTGCGCCGGGGTTAGCCCCTAGTGTGCAGAGGAGGAAAGTCGGGGTTCAGTTCATCGGAGAATCGGAGTTTTCGAGGGCAAGAAACCCTTACATGAGCAAATCGCGATGCGCGATTGCCCGATTAAATCAGAGCCATCCGTCAGTTGTGGCACGTGGCGAAAGATCCTGCAGAATCGGGGATCAGAGAACCGAGAGTCCCGCGCACATGATAGCAGAAACCCCGAATTCCCGATACCCGATTTCCCGTGTCGGGGGCAGCTTTCAATAGTAGAAGACAGGTGGCAGGCTAAGCAGCTAGGAGCTGACCGTCAACAAGCCATCGGGTTTCGGGGAATCGCAAGTTTAGTGGACACAAACATCGTGTCGTCAAAAACGCCGAAATCCCGATGGAAAGTCGGACCACGGTCGCACAGGGACAGGTCATATGGACTATGGACTAGCCGGTAGGGGCTAATTCCCAGGAAAAGAGCTCATCGCATATCGGGGATTCCGGAGGCAAGGAACTCGTGCACTCCAAACTCGCGAATCCCGAATCCTCAAAACCCCAATGAAAAGCTATACGGCCGCGGGCATGTGGTAACGGTCATTTGGACCAGGGCGTAGTCAAGAGGGCTAACGCGCAAGGAGCCATCGGAAATCGGAGAATCGACGATCGGGAATTCAAGAGTCAAGAACTCTTGACAACAGAAATCGCGAAACCCCGATCCCCGATACAGAGTCAGAAACGACCATAGTCAGGTGCTGAAGGCCGTGAAGAGATTGGAAAGGGCCCGTGGATCGGGTTATTGCAGCAGTGTTTCCCAAGGAAATTCAAGGAGCCGTTTTGGCTCAGCAAAAAATGATAAGGAAGGTAGGTGAAGCTTCGCGTCACTCATTCATTGCAGAGTATGGAGGTTCCGGCCAAAGTGTACCCAGGGGAGTCCCGTTGTATCGATTCTCTGCAGAAGGGTCACACCGAGTCTTCAAATCGTCAAGAGAGCCTGAACACGCCAATTCAAACATTAAAGGAGACTCAGCTACCCCCTGGCACGAGCCATGCTGAATTGAAGGAGCATATGACAGGAGTCCGGAGGACAGATTTGATTGAAAAGAAAAAGACCCCATTGAAGTCCTGGGAGACTGTTGCCAGGCGGACTTTGGCTGAAGTATATGTAGGCATTTTTTCCATTTTGAAAAGGATCGATGGTTGAGCAGAGCTCCCTATTGTAATGTTTAGCAGCTATTTCAGTTTCCAGCTTATGTATCTGTATACGAGATTTCTTGTTTTATGACAGACAGTTTTTCTTTACCCGTCTAAGTTTTTCTTCTTATGCTAGGAAGTTCATGATTGACTGGGTCATGCGAATTGTTGCATTTCTGTTATGATAAATTATTTATCGTGGCATTATTTTATTTTCTGGTGCTCTGTATTCAAATGCAAGAAGGCCTTGTGTTGGGATGCTTTCTTCTACAATCTGTTAGGAACTTGCTGTTTATAACAGACCTTTGCACTCTTCTCCATAAGTCTTCCGCCTGTTCACCCTTTACTACAGCTCACTGTCTGAAGTTTACACAAGACCTCACTTGCTCATGCATGCTTGGCATGTTTTCAGAGTTTGACACTACTGTTTAGAGTTTCCTTCCATTTGATCACCCATTTATGAACAATCGTGACACAAAACTGATGGGCTTCGGGCTCTGCTCCTGATAGCAATCCAGGAGTGACTTCTGTCGCCAACACTCCCCACAAGCCTTGTGAAGTAAGGCGCCCCTTGCCTTGGTGAGCCTTTCTTCCTCTTGCTTGCTTTGTCTTTATCATGATCCTTTGCTTTGCCTTTGCTCTTGCTTGCCTTTGAACTTGCCTTGTCCTTGCCTTACCTTTGTAGTAGACTCCTCCTCTCAAGAAAGCTTCCAACAAAGAAATAGAGTGCCCTCTTCTCAAGTGCACCCCCTCCTCAAGCAAAAACCCAAATGGTGCACCCTCCTTGCCACTTGTGCCCTCTACTCATAAGAATGAGCTTAAGTGGATGAATGAAGACTCTCCATAATATAAGGAACTCTCCATGGCTAGATGCGCCCTCCCAAAACTCTAGAGTGCGCCCTCCTCTAGTATGTGCACGCCTCCTCCATATAATGCACCCTCCTCCTAGATGTGTGTGCCCTCACTCCCAATAGCTCCCTCTATAGCACAAAAATAAGCCACAACAATGGGAGTGAGCCTCCAAGCAATGAATGAGGCCTCCTCTACTATGAGTGTGCCCCTCTCCTCAAGTTGCACCCCTCCTCTAGTAAATGTGCCTCCCTCCAGAATCATGCACCCTCCTTCTAGTACTGAATAAGACTCCATGGATGAACTCTCCAAGCAAGCTCCTCAACTCAACACAGGCTTCCTCCTCAAATCCTCATGCAAGTGCGCCCTCCTCTCCTCAAGAAATGCCGCCCAAGCTCTCCTCCTCTTCTTCTCTTCTCACAAGTGAAGAATGAATCTCATAAATGCACTATACCCTCCTTTAGCCTCCTTTGGTCAAGCCCTAAAAGATCAATGGTCTAGATCCAATCTAGCCAAGTCTAATCAATTTGTGAGATCTAATCCAAAAATCTCACTAAGGAAACCCACTTTCCTTAGTTGATTTATGTCTATTAATTCACCCACTTTGTGAATTAATTGTCACTTTATGACTTAAATGACATATTTCACTTTTGACTTAAATCTCCCGAGTCAAAGTGAAATTAGAATCATAAAGTAAAGTACAAGGGTAATAGTCTCC
>JASDQU010101796.1:219955-233023 GCA_032191745.1 Picea mariana | reverse complement strand
GTAAGAGAGGTTATTTATTTATTTATTTTAAGGGAGACGAGAGATGATTAGGAGCAAATTGGAGTTTTTGTTATATTTTTGTTTTCTTCTTAAATCAACACTAAAAGAGTGGACATTTTAAGGTTTATTTTTTGGTTTGTTTACAATAGTATCATTTTTTTAGGTCATGGTTTAAAAAATGTTGCAATTTTAAGCCCCCAAAAAGGAAGTGCTACTAGTAGCACCATTTTTCGATTCATGGGCTATTTTTACGATTTGTGTTGCAACGAAAATGGTTCTAAAAATGTTGCAAGTTTAAGCCCAGAAAAAGGGAGGTGCTACTAATCTAGCAACATTTTTCGATTTGGGGGTTGATTTTGAGGTTTGGTTCCAACGATAATGGTTGTTGAGACCATGGTTTCAAACAAGTTGTAATTTTAACCCTCAACAAAAAAAAAGTGTGCCACTAGTAGCACCACTTTTTGATTCGGGGGTTGATTTTGGTGTTTTTAAACGCAAAAATATGGGTTTTTATTTCTTTGAGTTATTTATTACTATAGAGGTGGGTTTCATTCTTCACCATCGAACTATGTACTTCCTTATGTTTCTTTTGAGCATTTTCCTTCTATCATTATACCACCACAATACTCAATATAGACATGAAGTGGTCTATGTTCAATCTCTATGTTTTTTTCATTCATTGGCCATTCTTACCAAGACCATTGTCATTAAATCTCATCTTTTGTAGGAATTCGAAGCCTATTCCCTACATGATCAATTCAAATTGAATGATTAATAAAATCTCTTGGATATTCCAATGGTTGGCTCACCAAAATAGATCTAATCTTAAATTAATCTACTATTGTGAGCCTATGCTCGACTACGTGACTATCTCTTTTGTATTTTTAATATTTTAACAAAAATAAAAACACAACATTCAGTCAAGAGTGGCTTGGTGTGGTTACTGAAAGTGGGTAGCTAATTTAGATTCTTTAACTACCATGAAATATAAAATAGACTACACTAGTAAACCTACACAATGGAACACAGATATTTACCCCAGAAGTCCAATATGGGAAAACCAACAAGAATTGAAGGATGGTGCATTTTGTCTTTTTTATAATGAAGATTACAATACAAAATACAAATCATTACAAGAATAATGTGAAGCTATGATACACTATGGTATTCTATAGTCCTCTACTGATGACTTATATCTCTTTCTTGTCTTTTAGCATCTCATCCACACTCCTACTCATGCTATGAAACAATCGATCACCAAAGAAAAAATGAAGCCATTTACCTCCTTCGACTAGGTTTTTGATAGCTTGACTCAGGGTTAGGTTCAAGGTTCTATAACCCTTTTGGACTCTTCGTGATGATTAGAAAAGTCTCTAGTGGATCCCCTCACACTACAAACCCCTCACGGGTGAATGATGGTGAACAGACATGGTTTCCACTTAGAACTACAAGGAACCATTTGATTGTCGAGGCCATAAATTTCACAAACAAATTTAGTCTCGTGAAAATGGACTAAATTCAGAAATCTATTGGCATGTAGAATGAGGTAAATAAATCTAGGACCTACATTATAGACATTAGAGACTGATGCTGAAAAAACCCACACGAGTAGAGTTCTACACCAAAGTGTGAAATATAAATCTCTAACTGAATTTTTATTAAGCAAATCATAAGCTTATAAATTTGTACACAAAGAGAACTAACTCAACAAATCTATGAGAAAAATACTCACTAGATCCTAAAAGCTAGCAACAAATGACAATAATAGAGCTAGTTAGAGAAATGCTCTCAACCACTGCATGAGACTAGGAAACTAAAAGGTTTCATCACACAAATCCACAATAATAATCTCCTACGAATGATGTGATATACAAAAGCTTAATATACTCACACTAAGACTAAGTACATTAATCCCTATCATTTCTCCCAATAACAGAAGCATTGGCCTCCAAAACTTTCAAGAGAGAGGGGAAGTGTTGTTGTAGTTGATGTTGAATAAGCATGATGCAGGTGTTAATCCTACTCAACGATAAGGCACAGAGTCGTAGATTCATGATGAATTTGATGAGACAAAGTCCTACAAGTGAAATTGCATAAACCAAACTCTATCTCGGTGATGTGGATTAACATGATTGAACCCAAATCCATATATGATCAAAAGAATGCTCAAATCCTACTGAAATCTCCCAACAAACAAGTTTCTAAAGCCTAAAACATCATACAAAGTGGTGTGATCCAAATGACGAAGTTGTTGAAGTAGAATGGAGTGATTACAAGTCTCCAAAAGATACTCCAACAAAAACCTGGCTTAGAGACATTGATTCCTTGAGCTATTGCCAAAAGAAGGCATATAAACTACAAGGGTCATCATATACCAAAGCATGCTTGTGAAAAATTCATAAAGGAGTGGGCAAAATCACCACTTAAGGTAGTGTTAAAAATAATCCCAAAGTTTCAACAAGTTAGTGTTTGAACATCATCAATAAAAGATAATAGTGACCACAAATGTTACAAAAATCAAATATGGGAATGTAGCTAGCCTTATCGAAGGTTGTTGAATGCACCCACTGAGTAGAGACAAATAGTTGTGAGGTAGTGTAGGATGATGAATGAATTTGAATCATTATGAAAAGTCTCTCTCCATGGCTGCTTTCACCTGCTTGGAAAGACTTGTTGAGTTAGTTCTCTTTATGTACAACTATATATGCTTATGATTTGCTCAATAAAAATTCAGTCGTAGGTTTATATTTCGCACTTCAATGTAGAAATTTGTTCATGAGTGGGATTTCCCACATCATGAGTGGGAAATCACACATTGGCTACTTTGAGTGTTGGTAGCTCTCAGGGTGGGAAAAAGGGACAAGATCCCTTGAATTTCTCATTATGCACTTGGTTATCTTGATTCATGTTGATGTCTTTTCACCCGTCAAATAGAGACCAATTTTTTTTCTTTTGAACTTGGAAAGTTCCAAATAATCTTCAATTGTTGATCGTGAAGACCCAACAAGTTTCCAATAAACTTTAGTTTTCCAGTTTTTCATCATGAAAGTCTAACGGGGATAGTTTCTCTTTGAAACAAAAGAGAAGGAAAATAAATGATACTATAAAAAGGAAATTGCTTATGTCTATCTTCTCATTGAATAGCCCTATGTCTCATCTCCATCCAACACTTTATGGAATCTAAAACAGAGGTCATATGCCCAAGATATGCCAATTTCCTCACTCATTTCTATACTACTACCCCACACTTAGCCATTTTCCTTACTCTCCACACTTCATACTTAACCATTTTTCATTCTTTCCACTCTACTCTACTCTCCTTCCTCACTACTTCATACTTAGCCATTTTTCCAATCTTCCACACCATTTCCATATTTTACTATTTTCCACACTTAGCCATTTCCATACTTATCCCATTTCCATTTTCATTATCCACTTATTCATTTTTATTGTTATTTTCATAATTCATTTCCATTTTCCATTTTCATACTTACGTGATTTACCTCCCCACCGCTCAATCATTTTTCATGACTTTCCATGTTTTACTCTTTTTTTACATCAAGTATTCCATTGTGGATGTGAGACAACCTTCCTCTTCATTTCCCTTTTTTCCCCGTGTCTTATGTTCTACAACCCGTAATCCCACTACCCTCGATTTGCACCTCCACTTCCACATTACCCGAATTGCACCCTCATTAAAATTTATACTTCATCTACTTTTTGAATGGGTGAGACCCTCCTTCACCCATCCCTTGACCTCTAACCTGCATGAGTTATCACTCACATGACTTATCACTTATCACCCGCATGACTTATCTTATTTTCTTACTCACTTTTATAGTTAGTCAATTCTTTGAATGCGGATGCGGGACAACTCTCCTCTCCATTACCTTTTTGTCTCATGCTCGTGTCCCTCCTCTCCATTACCTTTTTCCCTCATGCCCATGTCCTTTTTCCCTGTCCCACAAGTTACAACCTTATTCTTAGTCATTTTTTACCAAGTTGTATCTCCTCACCTACCTCCTTTACCTCCATATTCCCATAACTCCACAAACACTTCATTTAATTTATTATTATTATTTCTTATCCTAAGTTTCTTCTCTCTTTTCGTGGACCTACCGTATTGAGACATGTGGCAGTGACATGGACCTATCATATGGAGATGTGGAAATTAAGTGGACCTGCCCCCTGGATGCGGGACAACCCTCCTCTCCATTGCCTTTTTGTCTCATGCTCGTGTCCCTCCTCTCCATTACCTTTTTCCCTCATGCCCATGTCCTTTTTCCCTGTCCCACAAGTTACAACCCACATCCCTACCTCATTCTTAGTCATTTTTTACCAAGTTGTATCTCCTCACCTACCTCCTTTACCTCCATATTCCCGTAACTCCACAAACACTTCATTTAATTTATTATTATTATTTCTTATCCTAAGTTTCTTCTCTCTTTTCGTGGACCTACCATATTGAGACATGTGGCAGTGACATGGACCTATCATATGGAGATGTGGAAATTAAGTGGACCTTACCCCAGGTGAAACGTGGATTTCCCTTAGTTGGTCCTTACCTCTTTGGAGGTGGTTGGAAATTTGCCTTAGTTGAAACTCAAGTCGTTATTCCCTAAGGAGAAAAGTGTATGTCCTTTCAGGGGGTTTGGAAGAGAGCATTTATTTTGCTACTTCTATGGCTTGATGGATAGTTATCCCCAGTTCCTCAATCCTTTCTACCTTGTTCTCAACCTCCCTGGTTTATTTTTCTAATGCATTCCTTAGTTATTCGTTTTCTTCCTTTAGATGTTTCTTATCATCTAGACACTACATCTTGAAGATTTGAAATTTCTCCAGTAAGTTTAATATCTACTGCTCAAGTTGTGCCTTGGAACACTTTGTATCTGTGATCTCCCTCTCTTGTCTCAGTACTACAATTGCCTTCCATTTTAGGGCCTCTGACCTAGCTTCTTCTAGCTAGACTATGAGGTCTTCCATGCCAGGTTAATTTTTCTTAGTTTTAGTCCCCTCGTGGTATTTCCCAAGATCCTTCGTTGTGATAGAAGGTGAGTCATCCTTCTTAAGATCTATAGTACATGCATGTTTTTCAATGGGCACATTATTGGTTGCTTGAGACCTAGTCCTTTCCCTTATGATTTTTCTTTACTACCCTCCTAATTGACTTCCTAGATTTATATTGATGGGGTTACCTTGAGGGGTACCCATATAAACCATAGTGGTTGCAATATCTCTTGCATCTTCCTCTATTCTAGTAGAACCTTCTTTCTCTTCCTCTCCTTGGCTTGTTTTATTTTGATTCCTTCTTTTCTTACTTATGTCTATATTTTTCTTCTTCCTTGAGTCTACTGATGCTACTTCTTGGCTTGAGATGGCTTACAAGGCCAAAAATTGTTCCTTGTTCATGGTCAAAAACTTGTCCCAACCAACTTGGCAGGTTTGTTTATCTAATGCATGAAAAACAATGAGTTTGATTTGCCCTTGAAGGGATAAGGCATCCACTCTTCCTTCCTGAACTTTAGCACTTGATTCTCTGAGAGGCTGTGATCAATAGTAGGGGATGCTCAAGTTTTTCTCAGCCTGCTAATAGTACACGATTCTCAGTTGGTGTAGCATCCTAAAATGGTATGCATGGAACTGTGTAATGTCCCCATTTTTGGATTCCCTTGCTCTATAATTGGAGATGACCTTATGGGTTTATGTCAACCTTACTAGAGGGGTGATTTGATCTTACTAGTGAGTTCAGGGGGTTTAGAAGAGTTATATGATGCTTTCATAGGTCTGTTTATCATCTTTCATCATTGGGGTCACATTCATGCAGTCATATTTCGATTCCAATGCATTTCGACCGTTCCCATAATTTGGGAGTATTAATGAGCATTATTTAATGGATTGCACTAAGGTTGTCATTTTAATAATTTATCTAAGAGGGGTACCTTGGTGTAATAACTTGTTGGAACCGAGATGAAGAGCTCTAAATGACGAAGAGGAGAAAAAGTGACTTACAATGCCCAAAAATGCTTTAAAGTCAAATAAATCCCTTTTTGGAGTAAAAAGAATTAATACATTAATAAAATGATTTTAGAGGAAATACTAAAGTTAGATTAAAAAGTCACTTGAAAGGAAAAAATAAAAAAGGGGTATAAAAGTACAATGAGAGCTCATTCTCTCATAATGTTGATGATTATTTTGATTTTATTTGGAGAGCTCTTGGAGCCTTTGGGGTTTGGAGGAAACCCTTGTTTGATTGGTTTCAGTGGTGAGGATATCCACCCTAGCTAATCTAGTTTCGGTGGTGAGAGATCCACCCTAGCCAAGTTAGAGGAAGAATCACTCAGGTTCTTCATTGGAATTCATTGCAGAAGTTAATATTTTGATTTGTAGGTTTAAGGAGGTTGATTTCTTCTTCTACATAAGCCAAGATTCATTGTTGGCCAAGTTCTTGCTTATTGGGCCAATTTTTGGTGACTTGGGGCCGAGTTTTTTTATTGTTGGGTCATAGATTTTTAATGGGACTAAGTTTTCTCCTTGGTTGGGATGTATTTTTTGTCTGAGGAGAGTCGGGTTTGCTAATTTGGGGTGGCCGAGTTTTGGTGAAAGGATGAGTATTTACAACAATAACTGATTCTTCGTGTGTGTAGGTCGAGTATCATTGGGGAGCCCAAGTTCTAGTGAGCAATGGAGGCCAAGTTGGTGAGTAGGAAGGATGCAATCTTCTGAGGGAGGAGGCCGATTTCCTTGGCCTCTTTCATGGGGTTTTGGGACTGTTCCAAGTGTTGGGTATGTGTTATATTCTTTGCATGTGTGTGTGTGTGGGTGCGTCAGATACGACAACTGCGTCTGACGATCCCTTCACCTAGAGCTCTGTCGTTGCGCCGGGCGCTTCCTAGGGGGGTCCCAGGGGGGGGCAGGTATGCCTCCCCTTGGTTACGCGCAGTGTTTGGGGCAACGCCCCAAAAATTTTTTTTGGGCGGTTTGTGCTATTTTTAGCGGATTTTGCTATTTTTAGCTGATTTGTAAATTAATCCCGGATTAAGGGATTAGGGTTTTGGTATCTACAGAATACCTAAAAACATTGTATATATTGTATGGCGAATGGTGAAATTCGATATAATGAAAATAAGAAAGGTTTTCCCGGTTGAGGGTTTCCGGTAAAAATCTCTGTGTATTCTGTGTATGAGCCATTGATTAAATTTCTGTATTGCTTAAGAATATATATGCATTGCTTTACTTCGCAGGTTTAAAACTTACACCAAGAACAATATTCTTGCCATTTTCTCAACATATTGTACCATCAAACACAAGTGTTCTTCCATGTCAGATTCATAATAAGTCAAGCCACACTTGTGAGTTGTTTGTTGTGTGTTGTTCAAAATTAGAGTAATAATAAAACAAAGCAGTGAGGTTTATTTCTTATTGTTGTCAAATTGTATTTGTGGTTGCTATCTATTGTGTAATTGATTCCTACAATAATATTCTATTTTGGCACACTAAACCCTATACATATCTCCCAAAAACACTTGAGAAACCACAATAGAATTATATCAACGACAAACATGGGCAATTGATTGTGGAATGAAACCTACATCCAAAGTGTTTGATTGTATCTAATTTACACTCTTTCCTAATCATCTTATAATTTTTAATATGGTTAAAAAAAAACTTATTTCTCATTTCTTTATAAATTCTTCATTTCAAGAAAAACTTTATTTTCTTTCTTTGTAATTCCCAAATAATTCCCAAACAAAGATAGGTTCACATTTAATTTAATACCCTTTCTTCAACTATTTTGTGAATATCTTCAATCTTGAGTCATCAAAACTCAATCTGGTGTATTATGCAATAATGCATTTGTTTTCCAATAAAACATACCACCTCTTGTTCTCTATTTACAACTTCATAATATGGAATGACTCTCATACCATATTTGATTTTTAGGATTAAATATGCACATTATGTAAACATATAAAAATAATCAGTACATGGAAATAATAATAAATATACTTGTTAAAGAATATGTTGCAGATATACAACAAGGAGCCGAGCCAAATGTTCTCAAATTTATCTTATCTTAAAATGAGTCATATATATAAAACCCTAAGATAGTTAGGTCATCTATCTAACTAACAATATTTGTTACTTTAAGTGGCCTACCAAAATAGAAACCATACCACATAGAGCTTCAAAATAACATCCAAAATATGTTACAGTTGCCATTATTGTGCCTAATAAACTTACATAGGTCTAGAGCCTTGTATAAAATAAAATAGTACCGAGAAGACCATAAACTAACAACCATATAACACAAGAAGGCATGACTACATAGAGTGACAACATAAGATGATTGTAGAGGGGATTAATAAGAGAGTTATCAGTCATGGCCTAAAGGAATTGGAGGCCTAAGAGCCTGAATATCAGAGGATGCCTTGCTAATGTCCCACTCTACATCCTCTTCAATGATGATTGTATTAAAGAGGTTCCCTAGGAGTTTAGGGTGTCTTTCTCTTTTGTTGCGTAATCATTATCATTGGCTTGCCAATATATTGCCTCAATTTGGATACCAAAGACTACTCTGTAGACGACCTCAAACTTGGCTTCAAACAACATGAATATGTCTAGCAATTCTTGGTGTTGAGCTTCATGTTCCTCGAGCACTTGGGCATTGAGGGCCTTGGTGAGCCAATAATGCTTAGTGGCTTTGAAGACCTTGGTGTCTCTGCTCCCAGAGAATCCAGAGTCAGAGAACCACCCCTTGAAGTCCTTCTCAATATTCTATTTTGCAACTCATTTTTGCTTTTTTAGAAAAATTTCCTCCATTGCATATACCTCCGCTTTTATCTCAGCCAAAAACTTCACTTGAAAGGTCTATTCTGCCCTCTTGGATGCTCATTCAACCTTGGTCATAGAGGAGACTAGTGCCTCGTCGAGAGCAGGTTGAGAGGCATTCCTTTGCCTTCTCCTCTTACCACTTGAACTGGATTTTCGAATGCCCACACAAGAGTAATCCACCATGTCACACAAAGATTTGAGGCCATAAAGAGAGGGGTCCAAAGAACTTTGAACAAGGATCTTGAACAATCCCCACAACTAAAAAATACCATTGAGATCGAGCAAGGGACAAAGTAGAGGCCCATGGCCCAACCGACAGAACTAAGACCTAGAACCCAACAAGGATTCGAAGAGAACCGATCCACCAACCAAATCACAGGTCCAGGCTAAAGCCAACCCCCAGAGGATCCCTTCCAATTCCCTTGACACCCCGAACAACAAATAGTTCTATTACCCAATCTAGGAAAGTAGAGGGTGTCTCCCTTAGACCACAAGATCAACAAGAGAAATAGGGCCACAACCAAACGAGAACAATGATAAACAGTCCCAACAAGGCCACATGAAACCAACAAAACACTAACAATCAATTTCCACCACAAGAGTGGGATAATCGGTCCGAGGGACTCTTTTGAAGCCGATAAACTTTGAATGCCCCCATTTTCAAGTAGATTAGCTCTTCCATTCCAGATAATGTCTGAGTCCCCCTTGTGCTCATGATGTCTCGCTTACCCATAATTCCAACCTCAGTATTAAAACAAGTCTTCTTTAGATGAGCTATAAACTCGTTCTTGGTCCTATCGTCCTACTTTCGTTAGGCTATTCCCCTTTATACCAGACACCATAATGCCTTGCTATGCACTTGTATGAAGCCCATTACTTCACTCATCGACTCAAAGTATCACCTGACACTCATGTGTCATATTTCTCAATTTAACTGTCTTATATCCATAAATTACAATAAATATTTTTCTTTTTATCAATTATTAAATTACTTTTAAAAGATAAAACTAATAACATATAAAATAATATTCTTAAATTATAATAATAATAATAATAAAATATTAAAAAAAAAAATCTTCACTTTTTTTTCATTTACCAATAATAATAAAAAATTAAAAAAAAAAAAATTGATCTTCTTGTTCATTTACCAATTTTATAATTACACGTATAATGTAATTAAATAGATGATGATAATTACCGTTGAAATAAATAAACATATATAAATGTCTTTACTATTTGATACTAAATATATTATTATTGAGTAAGTTTTAATAATATTTTACTCAACAGCACATGCTCAGTTGAGTGCTTTTATATTTCTTTTAAAATATTAATATAAAATTTTAAATAATTTTTTTTTAATTTATTTTTAACCATTTATTTTTTATTTTAAATTTGAGTTTATTTTCCAATCACTTTAAAAATGTTTTTCTAAAATGATAATTACACATTATGAAAATACTACTTTTATAATCATTAATAGTAGAAGAAAATCGTCATATTACATAAAACGTAACAAGAGAATATAATTTTTCTATTTACATTAAGATTAAATAACAAATTATAACATGGTACTTTGAAAGCTCAATAGTTAAAATTCAAAACAAGAATCTTAACATTATAAAAACATGAATTAAGAATAATAAGGCTTCTCCTTTTCCATGGATATTAAATAACAAATCCTCATTATGATGTTTTAAAAACTCAAGAGTAGTTAGTCACGAGGGATGGGAAGATATCTTTTTCTAATTATAGTGGGAAAATATATTAAAATTGAGTTGTTAATTAGTGGTGGGAATCATGTCTTTAATTTTAAGTTTCATACAATATATTTTTTATTTGAACTGATATTTGATATTTTCATATGTGGATCAGAAATCCACATGTCATTATTTATAGAGATTAAAATATCAAAAAGGTTAAATTGACGTTTAGATTTTTTTGTCAAAATCTATTGTAGGTATTCACGGCTTTAACCTTTAATTCCAAAGCTCCTGCGTGGGTCTTTTTAGCTTTAACTTCTTATACTGGTCATGGGTTACAATGAAATTTATACATAATATACAAAATATTTTAACATTTATGATTGTGGGTAAAATTTGAAGTGACATCATGAAATTTTTTGTCAGTCATCAATTTTTCTCTTTACAGGCTGGGTAAATTTGAAATTTCAGGTGTGGTGGAAATAACCATAAGAGGTTGCCAATGTAGGTTGACCCATCATAGTTATTCAAGAAAAACTAGGCCATGGAATAACTAGTTGGTGGCTTTTGGATCACGAGACATTAACCTATTCAAAGAAAACAAGCTCTTAGCAAAATAAAAATAGTTTTAAAAGTAATTTAAATCATACCCCAAAACCTTGATATAACTTTTCTTTATGCCATCTGTTGGCACCGGGGCAGACCCAGGGTTCAACGCTTCAACAACGCACCAACAAAACCCTAACTACCGGCCCTTTCGACAACACCTGCGAAACATATGCAATCTCACCCGATGCAGAGGTAGGGGGGGTTGCAGGACTCAAGTGTCTACAACCTATCTGGGACACAGATCTGTGATCACGATACTTAACATAGCACTTAGCCAATAACATTCATCAAGTTCTAATTCTTATTCACATCGTAGATTAACTCTCATTATAGATCAACGCAATAGTAACCAAGATTTAAGCACATCTAATCATTTAGCACATAACATCATAACAGATCTAACATTCATTCATATATAAAGCACTAAGCACTAAGCATCAATGAATCAATCTATCAAACATCAAGATTAAGCACATAAATACACAAACACCATGAATAAAACTGCACAAAGCACAATAACATAGGATATACGTGGTTCACCCCAGTGTGGGGCTACGTCCACCAACTCTTCTCTTCTTTACTAGTCTCTTTAAATCTCCTTACAGGCACCCAGTTTTAGAGCCAATTTTGCACAGGACAGGAGATCTGCGTGTACCTCGCCAGATCCTCCTTCCTCGAAGTAGGTCAAAGTACAAAGCCTTACATAGTCTATGCACAAAACACTTACAAAACGCTTGCACTTAGCTCTGCAAGCCCTAATACAGTCATGCACTAAGCCACACCTTCCACTAACTTCGCTCTAAGTCCTATCTACTTATTTATATAGTACAAAAGGGGCTTAAACATGGGTGAACCCATGGGCCGACATCCCATACCTGTTACATAAACCCTAAAAGCCCAAAAAGCCTGCAAAATGGGTGAGATCTCGCGATCTCTACTTCGCCTGGGCGCTCCATCTTCGACTAGCATGTCGAAGTCCCAAAAATGATCAAACACAACCAAGATTCTCTCAAAACTTGATCGAGGACCAACACCATCACTCAATAATAAAATAATTTTATTATATTTGCTACAACAATATTAATGTTGCAAGATATTTCTTTACTTCCTCATGCAGCCACAACACTTGCATGATAGTAGAATAATTTTTTGATTTGTATCAATAATAATAGTTTTATAACAACCAACTTTCATTTTTAATTTGTAATAACACTAACAATATTTCAATGACAGCAAACTAAACACAGAGGAGAGATCTCTCAACTTTTTTTCAACAAGAAATCAACACCACCCTAAAATATTATTTCACAATAATTGAAATATCTGCCTCTGCAGTATCTGCACAGTAGACATTAAAGAATGGGTCTCCACCACCATTTTAAAATAGTATTTTACAATAATTGAAATATCTGGCTCTGCAATATCTGCACAGTAGACATTAGTGGAAACATCCGTCTCAGCAAGGTCTACATAAAAGAAAATATAAAAACAAAGGCATGAGAAGATCTAATAAAAAAACTGATTTCGAACATAACAGAAAAATCTGTCTCAGCAAGATCTTCATAACATCAAAAAAGAGACCGGGAAGATCTCCAGTCCTCCGCATGCTTCATGTTCTAACAAAAAAAATATGGTTTTCAGTGTAATAGAAAAATCCATCTCTCTCAGATCTTCATAACAGAAAAATAAAGAGAAAGGCTTGAGAAGATATGTTCTAAGATCTTCATAATAGAAAATAAAAAGACAGGTTTGAGAAGATCTCGCCTTTTCTTCATGATTTTGAGCATAACAGTAAAATCGGTGTTTGCAAGATCTCCGTAACCTAAATAAAAATTAAGGAAAGACAAAATAGCTCCTAAATTCCATTGATTTTCAACCATAAAAAGAAATTACAGTCTCAACAAGACCTTAATTAAAAAAATTG
>JASDQU010101796.1:195472-213852 GCA_032191745.1 Picea mariana | reverse complement strand
AACACTTGCATGATAGTAGAATAATTTTTTGATTTGTATCAATAATAATAGTTTTATAACAACCAACTTTCATTTTTAATTTGTAATAACACTAACAATATTTCAATGACAGCAAACTAAACACAGAGGAGAGATCTCTCAACTTTTTTTCAACAAGAAATCAACACCACCCTAAAATATTATTTCACAATAATTGAAATATCTGCCTCTGCAGTATCTGCACAGTAGACATTAAAGAATGGGTCTCCACCACCATTTTAAAATAGTATTTTACAATAATTGAAATATCTGGCTCTGCAATATCTGCACAGTAGACATTAGTGGAAACATCCGTCTCAGCAAGGTCTACATAAAAGAAAATATAAAAACAAAGGCATGAGAAGATCTAATAAAAAAACTGATTTCGAACATAACAGAAAAATCTGTCTCAGCAAGATCTTCATAACATCAAAAAAGAGACCGGGAAGATCTCCAGTCCTCCGCATGCTTCATGTTCTAACAAAAAAAATATGGTTTTCAGTGTAATAGAAAAATCCATCTCTCTCAGATCTTCATAACAGAAAAATAAAGAGAAAGGCTTGAGAAGATATGTTCTAAGATCTTCATAATAGAAAATAAAAAGACAGGTTTGAGAAGATCTCGCCTTTTCTTCATGATTTTGAGCATAACAGTAAAATCGGTGTTTGCAAGATCTCCGTAACCTAAATAAAAATTAAGGAAAGACAAAATAGCTCCTAAATTCCATTGATTTTCAACCATAAAAAGAAATTACAGTCTCAACAAGACCTTAATTAAAAAAATTGNTCATGTTCTAACAAAAAAAAATATGGTTTTCAGTGTAATAGAAAATCCCATCTCTCTCAGATCTTCATAACAGAAAAATAAAGAGAAATGTTTGAGAAGATATGTTCTAAGATCTTCATAATAGAAAATAAAAAGACAGGTTTGAGAAGATCTCGCCTTTTCTTCATGATTTTGAGCATAACAGTAAAATCGGTGTTTGCAAGATCTCCGTAACCTAAATAAAAATTAAGGAAAGACAAAATAGCTCCATTGATTTTCAACCATAAAAAGAAATTACAGTCTCAACAAGACCTTAATTAAAAAATATGGTTTTTGGCAAGAGAGGATCTCCTCCTCTCTCTTTCCCGGGCAATACCGTTCTACATGTTCAGTGTTGAAAATCGGTTCGAGTCAATTCGGACTTGGTCAACTTGGTTGAGTTGACCAACGACCATATTGACTTGGTCTATTGTGGAAGGTCTGGTTTAGTATGGATCTGTTCAGTCAAAGTCAAAGTATGAATAGGTAGGTTATGCAAGTTGATGGATATTCATCAATATGCAAAATTTAGTTTTTTTAAAAGGGTTTGACCAATTAATAGTAATATTAAATTTTTTTAGTGGATATTTCTTTTATTTATTTATTTTTTATTTTATTTAAATTTTTAATATTATTAGTAATTGTTTCATGATATTTGAGAGTGGTTTCAACTTCTTCCTATTTTATATGGATAAAGTAAAATTCCACATGACATTTAAAATTCAAGAGATTTCATAATTTTAAGAGTTTCAATATTGGTAGGATTGCAACGTTTTCATTGGAATTTATCACATATGAGGGTATGAGATTGACATTTAGTCATCAAATTTGAACTTGTTTTATTGTCCCTTCTCCCCATGAAAAAAATGGGGTATTTCATCGCGCTAAAAAGCACAAAGCCTTTATGTACCATGATGTTGGTGGTATTGATTGTTGAACTCATCTCTCATGGCCTTGCAAAAATGTGCAATTCACTCAAACCAAAATCATTGATTAGGCATGCTAAGTTTTTCCTACCATATTATAACTTATAAGGCATACAGTAGGTTGTTTCATCAAAATTGGGTGGTGTTGATTGATGTCTTTAGAGGATCGAGGTAGAGGCAATGGCTAGACAAGAGGCAAAGGGTGATACTAATGATGATGATCCCAATATAAGCAATGGTGGAACATTGCTTGTCATTGTTTATTTATTCATAATGCTTTGTTTCAAAGTTTCGATAAATTTTTGGAATCATAGTTGGAATCTTTACAATTAGATTTTTAATAAAATTTAAACATTTTATGTATTTTTAGTAAACTAAGTCATTGAAATAAGATTGGTCCAAGTCAATTTGATTCCGACTCCAAGTTCAAGTTGACTCTCGACCGATTTCGAGTCCGAGTTGGCCCTCGACCTGATTCCAAATCCGAGTTCTAAATTTAAAATCTATGTTTATGATACATATCTATAGATTCTATCTAGAGGATAAATCCTTCTACGATCATTATACTCTCTTTTGAAAGGAGTATTCTTCCTCCTTTTTGGGTGAAAGGGAAAGCCCCTCCCTTTGCAAGGGTTGTGATCTCTTTTATTGTGCACCTTTGCAAGGAGGGCAACCTCCCTTGTGATAAACCTCCTACCCCCTTGTAAGGAGGCTGAAATCCCTTGGGATGGCCTACCTCCTTTGCAAAGCTCGAGACTCTTTTGAGTTGTGCCCTTCCAAGTTGATCCCATCTTTTTTCGATGGAAATTTTGCTTATTCTTGATTATTGAGTGGGCCTAATGGTTAAGAACACGTGTTTCCTCCATGGAGGTCACATGTTCAAATCCAGAGGGGGTAAGGTATGTACAACTCGATATGTACAACTTTATAGACTTGAACAGTCAAATCACTACGCAGAAAAAAGTCCCTTGTCCCACAAACAAAGATGTCTCATGTACCAATTAATATTTGGGTTGACCTTGACCTTAAAAATAGATTATTATTATTAATGTATATTGAATATTTTACAAAATATTTGTACAGTTTATGTTTGTGTAACTCCACAACCCTATTTTATATATTATATAAAATACTGTAAATGGATTGAGTGGTTATATGTTGCAAAAATACCACTCTATAGGTCTTATGTTTTACTCCCATAACGAGTTCTTCGTTTTCTTACATGAATTTTAAATCTTCCATAACGAGTTCTTCGTTTTCCTAGTTTATTATATTTACATGAATTTTAAATCAAGTATAGTATAGAAAAGATTAATATGCTTATAAAATTTTACAAATTGAGACCTACACAATGTATATGGGAGGGTTTTGAACTTTAAATGTCAATATTTAAGTATTTAAATTTATAAATATTACAGGGAAAACATCTTATGATAAAGGTTTTTCCAGAGGTTTTTAATATTAATATTACAAGTTATGATAAAGGTTTTTCCAAGAGGTTTTTAATATTAATATTACAAGTTAAGATAAAATTATCAAAAAAATATTAATATTATAGGTTAAGTAAAATTATAAAAAAAAGCTTTTGTTATTAAAGTTCTTAAATGAATTTTGACTATAACTAAAAATTTTGGGTGGTTGGGGTTTTGGAATAGGTTTTTTTTTTAATAGTATTTTTATATCGATACTATGCACGAATATGTCAAAATAAATATTATATGTATTAATATATCATAATTTGATATGCATCAAGGTTTCAAAACATATATAATATGCATTAGTGAGTATTGTATATATTTGAATCCACGTTACTTATTTTAGATATTGAAAGCATAGAGTGCTTATATCAATAATAATAAGCACTAGTGAGTCAATATTTGATATACATGTAGGCTTATATATATATATATATATATATATATATATATATGCATTGGTTTTGATGTAATATTGGGTTGCGATTAGAATCACACAAGAAAACTACACAAGTTAAAAGAGCTTACACATAGGAATTTGCAACACATAAGTCATTCTTCTTCATTCAATGAAAATACATCAATTTTCACTTTTCACCTTCATACATTCACAGGACCACTAAGGTCTCTAGATTCTACATAGACTCACTCTACGAGCTCATTTATGAGAGATCAAAGGCCCTAATTACATCAATACTTCATATATTTAAGCTAACGACAACGCCTATTCAACTATGAAGACTTTTGATTTCATTGGGTAGCTCAAACAATTACATAATTTGAATAATAGAAACTAATTATTATCTCTTGACCTTCTAGATACAATCCATAATTCAAAGTTGAATATTTAAAGCCGAAATAAGAAAATTATCCACATGCAAAAATTTTGTTTTGCTTTTGTCGTTGTTCGTGTTTGAATTTATTGAGTCTCTTAAATCAATTTCTTTTAATTAAATATTGAAGGAAGGTGAAGGAAGATGTCCTTTATATCTTCTAAAAATTTCAGACTTTGATTCCAAATATTGGCTACACACAAGGCAAAATACTGAACCCTTATTTCTGGAAAATTATATGCATGGTCTCTACACTGGGTGATGCTTGGGCGTGACACTTGAACTCTATAAAATTTTATGAAATTTGGTGTGAACGTAGAGTAATGTTTCCTCTACAACATATCCAAAATTTGGACCTTAAATCCAAAGTATGAGATCATGTTGATCAAAATATTTTTCCTCTGTCAACACATAACTAAAATCTAGAAATCATTGCATGTTAGTTTTGGACATACACATGGCATCAAAATTTGACGAAAAATTATGGGCATGTATATAAATGTGTCATTGGCTTCCTAACCAAAATTTAGACCTTTATTCTAAATATTAGTATGCGTTGATCAAAATATGAAGCCACTATCTACATAGGAATTTCTCTATTTGTCGGTTCTTGGCTTGGGCACAAGGTCTGAACTCATTTTTTTCTTTTGAAATTTGATTTATAGATAAATAAATAGATCCTTTACAATATATCCAAAATTTTTGCTTCTGATTCCAAGGTATGGGTGTGCACCAATGAAAACACTGGAACACTATGCTACGTGTTGGAGATTTGAAAACTTGAAATAAAACTGAATTGAATTGAAAATGTTTTTGGATGATGTAGGATTGTGAAAACTCTAGGGATGCTCTTGCACTAAAATCCCCTCATTGGAAATTTTCACAAGCTCCTACTCATAAGGGATTGTTAGTAAATTTGTCAAAGGAAGATGGTCCCACTGTTGATGTTACGGTAGTTGTGGGAAATATTAACCTTCACGTGTAACCTTTGACTAGAATGGAATATTCCAGAAGCAAGGGAAACCCTAAACAGATGTGTGAAAACCCTAGAACACAAGTCGACCTAGAAGAATAAATAATATTAGAATATTATCTTCCAGAAAAACAAGTCAGCTCCACAGGAAAAAGATAAACATAAAATATAATTACCGGAAAGTCAGGTCGGCCCAACCATTAAAGTCACTCAACAGATCAATATAAATAGAGGATGTTTTAGCTCATTTGTACACCCAGTTAGAGCGCACGTCTTGTGAAGAGCTGCAGTTGCAACTGCAAGGAGGAATACAGGCGTATGGTCATCTCTTGGTATTGGTCTCTCTCTCTAGTATTCTTGGTGACATTCTTGGTGATATTATCGATGAAACTCTTGGTGGAATTCTCAGTGATACTCTTGGTGATATTCTTGCTAAGTATGGCACAAGTTTGAGAAAGTAGTGCTGCTGCAACTGTTGCAGTTGTGTATGGCACTTATTTTTGTGGATATGGAGACTCTCTCTCTTGTGAGCTACCCTTGGAGAAGGAGCGCTCTACTTGTCTTGAGTTGTTGTTGCAGTTAGCAGCTAGGGTTTATCTGTTGGTTCTAGTATGGCTTTCCGGAATAATTCTATCAAAGGTTAAAGGTGCTTGGAGGTGGCTATGTGCCTATGGTTGGGTGAAAATATTGTGATATTGTCCATGGTAAAACAAACACATCAATATTTTAACAGGTTATGGGCCTACATTATTTGCTTACAGTCTAACCACTAGAAGGTAGATTGGGAAGTTCATTGTCAAGCTCATTTTAGCACTAGTTACAACTACAGTAAGGTTTTGGAGCGACAACAAACCCTAACCCATTTGTTCGGGCACCTAAAGTGAAGCGTTTGACATATTTCTTTGGCATCCTAGTGCGCCCTAGCCTAGCACACCTCTTGGTACCCTCGACTAGCAAAAACGCCAGGTTTGTGGTTTTTTTTGTCAAAGTCAAAGGTTGCCTTCTGGTCAAATTGACTTTGTGGTCAAAGTTGAAATTTCAGAGTTTCTAGCTTGTTTTAATCATTGAACCTTCTAATTTAGTTTCTAATCTCTTCTTGTCAAGATGGTGTCTAGTTTTAGATTAGAAAGGCAAGCTAGATGATGCTACAAAGATTTCAAAGGTAGGCACTTGTATATGCTTTTCAAGTTATATCATTTAGCAAAGCATGAGTATGTTTGCAGGGTATGTACTAGAGACCTTGTCCAAGCAATGATCTTGGATTCAATACATTCAAAGGAACAAACACACTCTCCCTAGCAGTTTAGGCTTCAAGTTCCAGGTTTGATTAAATTGATAAGTTTCCAATTTGCACATATCAAGAGTTTAATATTAAGAAGTCCCATGGATTTATATAATATTTAAGGTGATGTTTGGATAGGATTACCTCATACGAGTTATAATTTCGCATATATCTTTCAAATTTTCTTGGGAAATGATACATCAACCCGTCAATATCTAAGGCATTCATTGCCAACTAAGAAGGTGGTTGATTTCAACATGTCCATGTTTGGTATAATAATATACAAATGTATTCTTGGTTGATAGAGTTATTTGAGCTGAAATGAGTCTCAGGAATGCAAACAAATGTTATGGAATTTGTTATTTGAATGCGAATGAGGTACAAGTATTCATCAAGGTGGTCTACGTAGAGATAGCTTAGTAAATATTATAACCATCCCTAACTACTTATTGTAACTCTAATTGAATCTTTGGAAATGATTTATTTCTTTTATTATATGAGGAAGTGAGGAAGGATGTTAGGAAAATCTTCAATGTGGAAATCAAAATGGTATGGTATTCTGTTTCATAGTCATTTTCTAATTCAATGTTATATTCCGATTTGTAAATTTTATCAGCTATATAAGGGTATACCTTCCTTCTAGGACCAATTTGTCAACCTGAGATTTTGACCCCATCAATGTGAAAGATTCATTTGGATAAAAACCTCAATCTAGTCCCATTCTCATAATATCATCTAGTTTACAATATTAACTATTCAATTTATTATAGTTTATGAAATTTCGATATTTTATGAATTGAAGAGATAAATAGATTATGAAAATCAAATCCTAAGCTAAAAGAGAGATATAACTAATGTTGTAAATGTGCATTCTTCCCATCTGGATAAAAATATATTTTCCAATGATACCCTCCTACTGTAAACATGTCACTCGTTATGTATTTCCCCACTCCTATGCCCTTGGCAAGAGAATATCCATGGATAAAAAAATGGTGGGAACCATTTGTGGTTTCCATTATAGGTTTTGAACTAGAAACAAAGCTTGAGGACATAGGTCTCGAATCCCTCGCAAGTCCATCAAATGCCACATGCAATCTCGCCATTTGAATTTAAACAAAAATCTCTGCATAAATATCTAATCCTTTTTCCTTCATATGCCTTTTTTCCCGTTCCATAACCCAAGAAACCCCAAAATCCCTTGAATTCAACCATCTTTACCATGAAAAATACTTTATATAATTATAATAAATAAATATTTACATAATAAATATTTTACTGTTTACATAATAAATATTTTACTATAATTAATAATTAATTAATTAATTATAATTAATATTTTATTATAATTAATAATTAATTAACCATCTTTACATAATAAATATTTTATTATAATTAATATATATTATATAATTAATTATATAATATAGTTAATTATATATTAATCATTGTTATAGTTAATTATATATTAATAATTGTCCCTAACACTACAAAGCCCTAATACTCTAACCCCCTGTGATGATGATGACAATGGTGATGACATTAATGATGATGACAATGGATATGATGATGATGACCATGACGACGACGATGATGATGACGATGATGATGATCATGACTGCGACAAAGACGATGAAGACGATGATGATGAAAATGATGATGACGATGACGACGACGATGACAATGACAATGACAATGACGATGATGATGATGACGATGATTATGACCATGCTAATGATGATGGCGATGGCGATGATGTTGACAATGGAAATATAATGATGATGATAATGGTGATGACAATGATGATGACAATGGCGATGATGATGACAATCATGATGATGACAATTGCGATGACGACGACGATGACCATGGCGATGATGATGATGATGTTGACGAGGAATGCGACAATCAGAATGACGACGATGATGATGACGATAACGATGATGATGATGATGAGGACTGCAACAATCACGATGACGATGATGATGATGTCCATGGAGATGACGATTATAATCATGATGATGACGATGATGACGACAATGATGATGATGAGGATGATGATGACCATGCTGATGATGATGGAGATGACTGTGATGAAGACAATGGCAATGCTAATGATGATGACGATGACGACGATGATGATGGTGATGCCAATAGCGATGATGATGATGACAATGGAGATGATGATGGTGATGACAATAGCGATGATGATGATGAAAATGACGTCGATGATGACAATGGTGATGATGACGACGACGACCATGGCGATGACAATGATGATGATGATGACGACTACGATAATCACAATGATGATGATGATGATGATGATGATGATGATGGCRATGACTATGACGATGACAATGACAATGACGATGACGATGACAATGACGATGATAATGATGATGATCACAATGATGAAGATGACGACGACGACGACCATGTAGATGACGATGACGATGAAAATGGAAATAATGATGACGATGGCGATGGTGRTGATGATGATGATGACGACGACGATGATGATGGTGATGACAATGAAGATGCCGACGACAACGACGATGGCACACGATCAATTATTATAATGGGGATTCTTTCATGTCAGATGGAATTGTTGTTGAAGACATTGATTTTTTAAATGGTAAAAACCTCTTTGCAGTAAGACAAACATATAACATGGTTTTTCTTAATAGATCTCACATATAATTAAAAATATTGGCATGTAAGTCGATGTAAGTTGTTAGAACCAGAAGTCACCTCCGGATTGCATTGAAGGTAAGCCCATTACCCATCAAAGTTTTATGTCACAGGTTGGTTTTTAAAGAGGCCAAATGGGTGTAGACTTGAGATGATATCATTTTAACTCAGAAAACTGGACTAGCATGCATAAGAAATTGAGGTCTGGAATCAACTTCAGTCAGTAATTTGGAGTAAGGGTGAGTAGAGGGAAGACTTTGGTGAGGAGAGTGTAGAGGTCTGCCGCAGACATCAGGTCTTCCAACAGCCCAAAGAGGAAAAACTTAAACACAAGATCTTCTTGAATTCAAATCTCAAAGAAACTGAAAGGAATTATAACAACACTATAATCGAACATTCATCACAATACAGTCACAATAATTCATGTGAATCAGTCAATCATGAACTCTTTAAGTGTCAGAGGAAAACAAGAGGGAGCAAGAAAACCGACTGTCATTAAACAAGAAATCTCAGATTACAACGCATAACCAGAGAACCAGAAGCTTCATTAAAACTTTACAATACGGGAGCTTTGCTCTACCATCGACCATAACAAAATATCAAAACTGAGTATTTATACTCAGAACAATTCGCCACCATGAGAGATGTGACCTGGCTATTACATTCAAAACTTTGCGTTTGCATCTTCATATGTTAGTCTACACTCACATTCTTCTATCAGACGCGATCTCAAATTAGTATGGGCTTTGCAGGAGAATTCGTTGACAGGGGAACTCTCAGCTGACAGTCTGCCTACATGGCCGTCTTTCCATGCTTTCCATTTATGGGGTGAGATGAGGTTTCAATAACCTCCCCCATTTCCATTATCTACTTTCATTGGGATTGGGATGGAGCCTGACACCCATGAATTCTCTAGGAGACATTCATGACTCCTTCAAGTCAATCCCGACGCATTGAGACCACGTAGATCTTCCCCTATGAAAATACGGGCGCCCTCGGCTTCTGGAGTGGATTCTCTCCATAACTTCATGTGACCTCAGGTCATGTCTCGGGGCTTCTTTTTTGTGAAATTTTAGGACTTCTCATTTTGGGAATCTTCACTCCACTCGATTCCAAATATCTCGATACTTGAACTTGCGAAATGGCCCATCCAGATCAACGGTCGGACCTACTTAGAATTTGACGACCATGATCATCTCCCCAAATAACCTTAGTTGCCAGCTGCCCAATAGGCGCATGCCCTTCTTTATAGCCCCACTTTCCATATGACTGTGGGCAGTGACCACAGACCCAATTCCCAGGCGCTTCACGATTTCACGTTTCGCAACTTCGTGTCGTGCTCCATGCTCAAACCTTCGAGTCATAAAATCATGATTTCTCGGATCAGGTGCCACACATCCCCGCTAGATCAGATGAATATCGACATTTTGGGACCTCAAAAAATCTGCACACTACTTACTTTGGTTTTCTTGAAATGACTTTCTTCGTGGTTCAGATTTGGTGCCACGCATCTTGCTGGATCGGACGACTCCTGTTGATTTCGGGTTTCGGGGATTCAGATCTTTTACAAACAACTTCAACAACATTCTGAACTCCCAATTCCCGCGCTTATAATTTTTCGTTGATCTCTGAACTTCGAAATGAAATTTCCTCCACCAAACTGAACTTGCTCACTCGCTTGATTCAAGTCCATATCAGACTGCTCTAAGTGTTGCGCTTGTGCTTATGGCTGTGGGCTCTGTAAATGAATAATTGGATGATTGAATGAGGGCTAAGGAAGGCAAAAGGATCAATGATAGAGGTAAAGAGAGAGAAGTGATCGACCATAGAAAAAACATAAAGGTTTAGGGCCGACACCTCTTAGGTAGAAAAAAAGAAGAAAAACTATAAGCTGAAAGGAAAAAACTTTACGATTGGGTCTGTAAAAGGAGGAAAGACAGGTAAAACTACAGACTTAGGCAAAGACCCCAAATTCACAAGACTCTGACAATTTTATGTGATAACATTTGGCTCCACAGGGGATGGCATGCTCCCTGCGAGCTGCTAAGAACAAGTAGTTCCAGTGCCTTAGCTTTGGGCTATGGAGTCTCCTATTAAAAACAAAATAAATGTAAAACATGAATGATATTTACAATGGTGGGATGCCGACTGCGACCTTAAACAATTTTTTTTTCAGGAAGTGCCCATTTACAGGGCCACCAAAAACTTTGTCACTCTCCAAATTTTGCAACTTGTAAGTATTATTTGAAAGTGTCTCATAAATTTTGAAGGGTCCAATCCAAAGGGCTTCAAATTTACCATGCTTGCCTTGTCCTGTCTAGGTGCATCCCATTTGAGTACTAGATCTCCCAGCTGTAAATCCTTTTCTCTGCTCTTCTTGTCAAACGACTACTTGATCTTCTGTTGATGGTCATGTGCCCTGTCCAATAGCTTTTCTCTGGTTTCCTGCACTTCTGCTAGTTGTAATATTCTCTTGACCATGTCATCAAGTTCTCCCTGGTAGTCTTGGAATATTTTTTCCACCGGTAAGGCGAGCTGAGAAGGAAAGATGGCCTCAACTCCATACACAAGCTGAAAAGGAGAGACGCCAATAGACCTCTTTGTTCCCACTCTATCAACCCACCGAGCAAACTTGAGTTTTGAATCCCATGCCTTCTTGTTGTCTTCTAGCAGTCTTTTGATAATTTTTATGAGGCTCTTGTTAGAGGATTTTGCCAGTCCATTCCCTTGGGGGTAGTAGGGAGTTGAGTGAATTAATGAAATTCCATACTGCTCACAGAATTGAATCAATGGTTCAGCCTTGAAGGATGCAACATTATCAGTGACAATTCTTTTTGGACAACCAAACCTTGCCATAATATCTTCAAGAAAACCAATGACTACTTTGTGTGAAGCACTCCTTGTGGGAATGGCTTCTATCCACTTGGTGAAGTAATTTGTGGTAGTCAAGATCAACCTGTGATGACCACTTGAAGTAGGATGAATTTCCCCAATAAAATCTAGGCCCCACTATTGAAAGGGTCCCAAAGCTACCACAGGCTTCAATGGCAAAGACTTCAACTGCTGCTTTCCAGAGAATTTTTGACATTTGATGCAAGCCCTATTTTTTGCACAAACATCAGTGAACAAGGTAGGCCAGAAGTACCCAGCCCTGAGAATTTTATAGGCCGTGGTTCTCCAGAAGTGATGTCCTCTACATAGGCTGTCATGAAAATCAAACATAATCTTTTGGGCTTCCCGTGGGCTTAGACATCTCAACAACACTCCTAGAGGATCTTTCCAATATAAAATTTGATCAATGAGGCAATATCTAATTGCTTTGAGCTTTAAGGCTCTTGCCTTTCTTTTTCCCATTCCATATGTAGGTTGCAACCTTTGCAGAAAATTTATAATATCTTTGTACCAAGTGCATTCTGCCAATGGGGGGCTGTCCTGAGGGATTTTGTTAGACACTTTAGCCTGCTAATTTTTTGAGCAAGCATTGATGAAGTTAACCTCCAAATCTTTACAATTATATTCAACCAACAAATTGGCTAAACCTTGGCCTTTAACTAGCTTGGTGGGTTTTATTTCCAGATCAAATTCAAGGATTCTCGCAATCCACTTGCTCATCCTCTCGTCTATGTCAGGCTGGATGAGGATGTACATCACAACAACTGAAGGAACATATGCAATGATCTTAGAAAGCATAACATAGAATATGAAAGCCTTGAGGGCTTTCACCAAGGCATATGCCTGCTTCTCCATGATGTCATATCTGACTTCTGCGTCTCTTAGTGCTCTGCTGAAAAAAGAAATAGGCTGCTCCAGCCCTACATCATTCTTTTGTAGTAAGACAACGACCACTGTGTCAAATGAAGCAAAGGAAATAATCAGAAAATCCTTGGAATAATCAGGACTAATTAGCACAGGTGCTTCATTCAGTGCATTCTTGATTTGGTTGAATGATTCTCTAGACTCAACAGTGCATTTTACTTCGTTCCCCTTCCTGAGCATGGCTATGATATGCTTCACCAATTCAACAAAATTTGAAACAAACCTTCTCAGAAAATTGATTTTGCCCAGGAAGGACTGATCTTCTTTCTTGGATCTGGGAAGTGATAAGGCTTGAATAACTTCTACCCTGATTGAATCAATACCGACCCCCTCAGCTGATACAATGTGTCCCAACAATTTTCCTTCCTGCATGGAAAATAAAGACTTCTTGGGATTTAGGGAGAGACCAAACCTTCTGCATTTAGAGAAGACCTTTCTCAGATGTTGACAACGTTTTTTATCAGATTTGGAGAAGACTGTTATGTCATCCAGATAGATGACCACAGATTTATCCCTTTATCCAATGAAGGCGATGTCCATGGCTCGTTGGAAGGTTTCTCCTACGTTCATCAATCCAAAGAGCATTTTGGCATACATGAATGTGCCCCAAGGAGTGACGAAGGTTGTCTTTTCTCTGTCTTTAGGCAGGACAAAGATCTGATTGTAGCCAGAAAAGCCATCAATAATGGAGATCCTGGATGCGCCTGTCACCCTTTGCAATATGTGTTCCATCTTTGGCAAAGGGTAATTGTCCTCCTTAGAGCTTCTGTTCAGGTTCCTGAAATCAACACAGAGTCTGATTTCTCTGTTCTTTTTCCTTACTGGAACCAAGTTAGCCACCCATTCAGAATATCTCAAAGGGACAATGATTTGGGCATCCAACAACTTCTTTACCTCCCTTTCCATAATAGGCAACAACATAGGATTTATTTGTCTTAATTTCTGCCTAAATGGTTTGGCCTCCACTTTCAATGGGATCTTATGCTCAATGACGACTATGTCGTATGTTCTGAGGTCTTCATAGGTCCAGGCAAACACGTCAACAAATTCTTTTAATAGCACAGTATACTCAGCTCTCTGCTCCTTTGATAGGCTGCTTGACAACTTGACAAACTTTGGATTCTCTTCTGTACCAATATTGCACTCAGCTACATCACCATCCTTGGTTGGGCCTTTAAACTTTACTGCTACATCATTCCCATCGAACAATGTTTCTAAAGAAACTAGTCTCTTTGGAATGTGGTTGCTAGGCAGCTGAACAATATGGTGATTAGCAATTTTATTTAAAAATACATTAGCGTGAGGGTCACCTTCGGAATCATGATCCTGATCAATGTGTAATGCAGAGAACACATCAACAGACTCAAGAAATTTTCTGATTTCAAGATCATCCTCAAACACCTTCCAATGCTTGATATTGTTAGGTACAAAGGACTTATATCTTACCTCAACATAATACCTGAGCTTAGGTGGCAGTGGGATCCTAAAATGGCTCGCTGAGACAACCAAATAATCAATCATAGTATTCTCCTCTCTTGGAATAAATGAAATGTTGAAAGCTAAGAAGAAATTGTCAATTAGGTCCCACACCTCATTTCTGTAAGTCTTAAGCCTAGGGTACTTGGATTGATAATTTTTTTTGACCTGATGAACAATTAGTTCAACATCTCCAAATATTGCTAGCACAATCCCCATGTCTTTCGCAACCCTTAAACCCAAAACAAGAGCCTCATACTCTGCCACATTGTTGGTAGCTTCAAATTCTAGTTTATAGGACAAAGGTATGGCTTCTTGACAAGGTGACACAAAAACCACTCCGACACCAACACCTTCCCTAGAAGAGGCTCCGTTGAAGAACATCTTCCACACTGAATTAGTTGGGGGAGTTATTTCACGAAAAGAAATGGGTTGCTTTCTAATTTCAAGAGGAGCTTTAGGAGCATCAGTGAGCTGTAACAAACTAGACCCCAAATCAGTGTCAAGTGCAAAGATAGGATGATTGGTGGGGTTTGCTTCATCACTAATAATATATGCCAACTGGGCTTTCCTGTAAAATCTTCTATGCTCCCCCCCAAACACAGGAATAGTGACATATGTGAGGTCCATTTGCAAGGTTCCTCCAAGTCTTTTTATCCAAGATCTCGACAAAAGCATGCCAAACTTGGGGGGAACATCAACCACTACAATTTCCATAACCACACTTTTCATGGGAAGCTGAAACGAGGTCACAAATAGGTCTTTGATAACCCCAAGACATTGCACTTTCCTAGAGTCAAAGGAATACAAGTCATGGTAAGTTTTTGTGATTTCCAATCCCAGTTCTTCCATGACAATTTTAGGCATGAGATTATGAGATGCCCCTGAATCCATCAGACAATTATGCAACACCTTATCATGTATATTCAGTGATGTATAGAAGGGAGGGGATGAATCATCTCTGTCTTCTATCAGAGGACCTAAGATAACTGCTGGATTTTCATCATGCAAATTGATTGAGTATGTGGGATGATTTGTGGGTTGAAGCAACAACAGCTTAGAGAGGCTCTTTTTGAAATCTTCATGCTTGACCAGCTCTGAGAGGGGTACAGGGATCCTAATCTCTTGAACCTCATGCTAAAAATTAAAGGGGGATGTAGGCTTTAGGATTTCTTTCACTTCCGGGATAAGAGTTATGGCCACTTGAGAGGGGGTTCAAACTTTCTTACCTTTTCTTCTGTCTGCTACATCTTTAGAAGGATTCTCTGCTCTGGTAGGCTCCTCAGGAAAATTAGGCTTTCCTTCTTTCTTCTTGGACTCGAGGTTATATCTGTTGGGGCTGTTGTTGGCCTTGTCCCCTTTGCTCAACTCATTCAGCTGACTATCCTTGAGAGATTCCTCATACGCAGACTGAGTTAAGTGAGGAAAAGAGGAGGTGTCCCCAAGACAGTGGATTTCGGGATCAAGGTCTTCATCCCCTTCTTCTTCATAATCAACAATATTATTTTGGAGATGAATCTGGATTTTCTGATCATCTTTGTCTCTTCTCCTCTGGTCTCTTTGGATAATTTGAGGAGTATTGTTAGGCCTCCTATAGTTACCTCTGTTATCAACATTTTGGGGATTTCTGTAGTTCTTCTTTCCTTCTTATTCGATCATTTCCATTCTAGCAGAAAGTGATTTTAGTAGCTTGGTCATTTCATCTGTTTGAGGGGAGGAGGGGGGAGGGTGGCAACAAAGGAACTAGAAGTCGGGGTTTCAGACCTACCCTTTCCCCTGTCTCTATCAGCTTTACCCCTAAGTTTGTCAGCTGCCAATATATTGGATTCTACTTCAAGGGCTGCATCTTGCATATGAGCCAAAGAGGTAGCTCTTCTTTCTCTCAACAGTAGGCAGAAGTCAGGGTTGAAAGCATTAGCATAAGTCATTTTGGCAGAGATTTCTGTAGGATTAACTTCGGTTGGAATATTTTTATACATTTTTTTAAATCTCTTCGAGAAGTTTGAAATAGATTCCCCGTCCTCTCTCTTAAGTGCCCCAAATTCTGTAATATAATAAAGGAGATCTTTTTTATTTCCCCAATGTCTTAAGAAGGGATCATCCAGAGCAACAATCCTGTCAATATATTCGGGAGGCAAGTCCTTAAACCAATCCCTGGCATCACCATCAAGGCTCTGTACAAAAACTCTCATCCACATATCTTCATTTTCGATGGCCTGAATCTCTGCAAATCTATAAAAGGATGAAAGGTGCTCTTCTGCAGTCATGTCTCCCTCGTCTGTGAACTGGGGCATGTAATTAAGGTAATATGTGGCTGGGAGAGCATTCATAGGCTGAGGAAAAACTAGGGGGTGTATCTAGCAACTAATATTTCAACCATCATGTTCCTAGGAGGATTAACACCTGCCATTTGGATGTGAATTGGAGTAGAACCAAGAGGATATGGAGTTCAGACAGGTGAGACTGGGGATGTGATTCTAGGAGAAAAAGGAAACAACAGAGGATTTGGAGGAAAATCCACAGGGCTTGAGAGAACAAAGGTTTCCCTCTTTGTCAAAACAACAACTGTAATAAGAGGAGGAGTAGTGAAACTGGGAGAGGGAAAATTAGCTGGAAAACTCCCAAAATTTAAACTTCTAGAAGCTCCGACAGATGGTGTATTAGGAAAATGAGAAACAACTGCTAGAGTTGCTATAGGAGAATAGTGAAAATAATCAGAAATACCTGGTTCAACAACAGAAGTACCTTCCTGAAGAGTCTGTTGTCTTCTGATAATTTTCTCTGGGTCACCTTCAGGTGTTGTTAAAGGCAAATGTGGAGTAGACCTTGTGTGTCTACCTCTGGAAGCCACATTTGAAACAATGGAGTTGCTAGGTGCACAGTTGCAATCTTCAATGTACTGAGTTCTGATGCACCTTCAGAATCAATAATATTTGTCGTTCAATCCCAGGGAAAATCTTCAATTCGTACCCGACAACGGTGTCAGAAATGTTAGCACTAGAAGTCACCTCTGGATATAGTCGAAGGTAAGCCCAGTACCCATCAGATTTTTATGTCACAAGTTGGTTTTTAAAGAGGCCAAATGGGCGCAGACTCAAAATGATATCATTTTAACTCAGAAAAACTGTACTAGCATGCATAAGAAATTGAGGTCTGGAATCAACTTCAGTCAATAATTTAGAGTAAGGGTGAGTAGATGGAAGACTTTGGTGAGGAGAGTGTAGAGTTCTGCCACAGACATCAAGTCTTCCAGTAGCCCAAATAGGAGAAACTTAAACACAAGATCTTCTTGAATTCAAATCTCAAAGAAACTGAAAGGAATTATAACAACACTATAATCGATCATTTATCATAATACAGTCACAATAATTCATGTGAATTAGTCAATCATGAACTCTTTCAGTGTAAGAGGAAAACAAGAGGGAGAAAGAAAGATGATTGTCATTAAACAAGAAATCTCAGATTACAACGCATAACCAGAGAACCAGAAGCTTCATTAAAACTTTACAATACGGGAGCTTTGCTCTACCATTGACCATAACACAATATCAAAACCGAGTATTTATACTGAGAACAATTCACCACCATGAGAGATGTGACTTGGCTATTACATTCAAAACTGTGTCTGCATCTTCATCTGTCAGTCTATGCTCGCATTCTTCTGTCAGACGCGATCTCAGATTAGTATGGGCTTTGCAAGAGAATTCATTGATAGGGGAACTCTCGGCTGACAGTATGCCTACATGATCGTCTTTCCATGATTTCCATTTATGGGGTGAGACGAGGTTTCAACAACCTCCCCCATTTTCATTAACTACTTTCATTGGGATTGGGATGGAGCCTGACACCCATGAATTCTCCAGGAGACGTTCACGACTCCTTCAAGTCAATCCCGACGCCTTGAGACCATGTAGATCTTCCCCTATGAAAATATGGGCGCCCTCGACTTCTAGAGTGGATCCTCTCCATCGCTTCATGTGATCTCGGGTCATGACCCAGGGCTTCTTTTTTGTGAAATATCAGGACTTTGCATTTCGAGAATCTTCACTTCACTCGATTCCAAATATCCCGATACTTGAACTTGCA
>JASDQU010101796.1:170472-190472 GCA_032191745.1 Picea mariana | reverse complement strand
CACCCAAGGTATCTATTGGGACTACAAGAACTAGGCTTCTACAATAGTAAGGGAAAGGGAGGCAGATACTTGAGTCATTGTTCCTTCTTCTAACTTATGTATGTTTTCGACTATTACTGAGATTCTTATGGCCATTCATGAGCATTGCACCATAATTAATCCATAAACTAATTCTAGTCTACGAATCATAGCAACATCATTCATAAGCGCACATTGACAAGCAAAGAACACAAGACACAATATTATCTCTAAAATCTCTCTTTATTCATGTTTTATCTTACCAACTGACTATTACATTCATGACTCTTGCATAATCTTTCTCTAGCTCTTGATCAACCTCTCTTTATCTCCCAACCTGTTACATATTTATACACAAAATCTAGGGCTCAAATCACTATTCTATCTATCCCAAAAATAGCCCATTACAATGCATGACATGGATAGCTTAAGTTAACTGGTTGTTTGCTTTCTTCTTCTTTTCTCTCTTTTGCAACTTTTTTGTTGTTCTTCTATTTCTGGAATGTTGCACTGTCATCCTTTGCGCTTTATTCTCTCGCTCTCTTTATTTATTCTTTTGTCTGTGCGTTGTCTTCCTCCTATGCGCTTACTTTCTTCTGCACACTTTCTTCCTTTTGTGTATTTTATTTATACTTAGGTTTTTCTCCTAATTGCATTAAAAACTGCCTATCTAACGGGTCCCCAACACTCACCTGTGACTTGTCCTGATCCACTCAGGCTCGTTGCCTGTTCTTTCATGCTGTAACGAATTGTTGAGCGACAACCTTAGTGGCCTCTACCTCTTTGAAAACTATGGCCTCTTATGTTGTTATTTCCTCTGTGGTCTGCATGGTCAAGTCTGTGAGTTTGTTCTCTGTTTCTAGCAAGGCTTGTTTGACCTTATGTTGTACAGTGGCCAATTCTCCAATAATCCTTACTGCTTCTTCCTACCTAGGTCTAAGTCTCTGCTGAAGAACCTTTTTCTGGTCCCTCGGTTTCTCCACTTCGACATATTCCTAACGCTGAGCCAAAATGGTTTCCATACGCTTGACTGGTGGTAATCTAGTCGCCTTTTATGCTGCCTCATTTTCCTGTTCTTGCGCTTCTTGCAGTTTGGTCTCTACAACCTTCATCTCTGGGTCACCCATGACCTCTTCGCACACTTTCACACTCTCTTCGCAAATTTTCGCGCATTCTTCTTCAAATTTCTTAATCTTGGCAACTAATGTCATCGCTGTCCTCATTCTACCTTCGCACACCTAAGATGGCATTCAGGGTGTGCTCTTCAGTTGTAGATCCCAGATCTTCTCCTTGAAGCCCTTCATGACTTCGCTAATCTTCGACAACTGTTCCTCCATAGTGGCCTCTATGACCAGGGGAACTTCTGGTACTTACTTTTATAACTTCTAGATATTGGCTTGCGTCTTTTGCACCATAGCTTCGAATTCCTCCTTTTCATGTAGTGATTTCATGGCCCTCACCTCTCCCCCCTCGTTACTCTTGATAAATTCCTCTATGCGGCCTTCAATTTCCTTCTTTTGTTGAAGGGCCATCTTGTATTGTTCCTACACTTGGGCGCTTTTGTCCCTCATTCTATCCAAGTCTTGGTGTGCTGCGTCTCCTCTCCGCTTTATTTCATGCATCAATTCTTCTTGTAAGTCATGTACTCTTTAGATGGGTAGTCGGGTTACGACTATATTAAGTTGGCCCAACGTCTTTATTTGATCCCGCAATTCGCTCGCTGGAAACTCTAGCACAACTGCCTCAATCTATATGGTTATATGATCCCCTGAGAGGTGTGTTAGGGATGTCTGCACACTGTCCACTTCTGTCCTCGGTCCGATGGATGATGAATCCCCTGACCTGTGGTATTTCACGATGCCTATTGTTTCTAGGAGCTGTTGAAGGATTCCCAACTGATCCTATACCTTCTTCTGTTGGTCCTCGTGCTTCTTTGCAACTTCCTCCCATAGTTCCTCTGTGGAAACCCTTATTTGGTATCCAATCTGATCCATATCATCATTGGTTAAAATATAAAATGGGGTCTGCTGCTGCGCCTTATCTTTCTTCCGTGCCCCTCCTATCTGTTCTGGCTCCTTATATTTTCTTTTAACTCCCGTGTCAGGGAATTTATATTGGCCAGGATGATTTCCCACGCCATTCGTCTGATCTTGTTCTTCCTTACTATTGTATTGGTCTTCATCCTCTTTTGAGGGCCCTAGCTTCTCTGTTGGATTTTTTCAATCATCCTCCCAGTCACCAATTATTAATGCATGTCTTTTAGTGTTAATCAATAACTGGTTGGCAACCATTGCCGCATATGTTCCTTTTTGGCTTTCACATACAGATGGTGCATGCTGGTTCTGAATCGTGCGATATCCTTGAATGCGACGATTGATTCCTCTAGTATGCATAGTGTGTTCTCCACTACCTTAGTAATGAGCTACAAATAGATATACAAAGTAGAGTTGTTGTCATTCTACAATCTCTTGATTGTTGAGTGCCACAAATTGGCATACCTAGCAACCAACGGGCTGCGACCTGAAGCACACATACACTGGTAATTGTTGGATTACTGAGAGGGGGGGTGATCTAGGTGGATATCGGTGGCCACCCACCTTTTCCAGCTGGCTCAAAACAACTTTCTAGCAATTTTGATAATTTACTATTTTTAGCAGTTTTTCGGGTCCTGAACTTTCGGAGCTGTTTTGAGGCCCTAAACGATGTTTTTTGGGGTATGTTATAGTAAAAAAATTCATGCAACTGTTGTAGTCTTTGGATAGATCTTTCCAATGGGCTATCATACGCCTAAAACGGAGATCGTATGCAAAAGTTACGACCCTGGAAAGTTAATATACTGACTTACCCAAACGGGGCCCACATGACTTTTGGCGCTTCATCTACTGAGGTTAGTTTTTTGGATGTTTAGGGTTTTTGAAACTTATGTTTATTGTAAAAAGGCCTTGAGAGCCTCATTGTAATCATATTCTTGCAAATGAGCATAGCCGTCACATCTCTTCTCAGAGATAAGCCGCCACCATTCCAGCAAGCTTGTTTTCCGCTGCATTTTACAGTTTTAGCTTATTTCCTTATTGAATAGAAAACCAATTTTACTGTTTCTTTGTTATTCTATGTTAAGAATCTGGCAATAATCTGTAGTCATTTCGTTCTTCTCATAAAATCTGGATCAGTGGTATCAGAGCGGTATGCTCCTTGTCGTCTTAATGCATGTCCCCAATGAGGTCAGAGTACAAAGATTTAGGTCTCGAGCTTGTTTCTCTTGAGGACAAAAGATCTCGCACACCCAAGAGACCTCTCATGGAAGGAGAAAAGAAACATGACGGGACAAGAGATCCTTTCAAACTATTTATTGACGAAGCTCTCACGCAACAGAGGAATGAGATGATGGATAATTTTGCGCAAATCCTTCGGTGACTACCAACGTGCGACGCTTCTTTGAGCGGAGGCACCGTTGCCTTCAAGATACAAATAAACTTCGATATTCCTATATTTGAAGGTCAGATAGACGCATATGTTGTATACAAGTGGTTGAATCTACTAGAAGGGTATTTCTCTCTCCATAACTTTTCGAATAGAGAAAAGATTACTTTTACGCTCCTTAAAGCCGTTCCCCATGTCAAAGATTGGTGGGAAACTTTCTGTGAGCAAAAGGAAATAGAGGAACCCTCATTATTTACAGTCATGACCACCTAGGAATCCTTCAGGGATGCTATTAAGGAACAATACTACCCTGTCGGAAGTTATGACGACTTGTATACCAAATGGACCACACTGTGGCAAGAAAGAGACCAAGCAGTGCCATATTTCACAAATATCTTCCATACCTTGCGCACCAAGCTGGGTATCAAAGATTCAGAGAGACATATGGTGCTCATGTATCACGGTGCTCTGCATAGATACATCCAGACCAAAATGGAATTTCTGGACATCTCATCCTTGGGCACAGCCTATCGATATGCCATCAAAATTGATCAGAAGCTCAAACAAAAGACGCGACAATTTGGGCCGGGGAACCCCTCACAACAAAATCCAGGAAAGGGTGGCCCCAACCCACAGAACAAAGGACAGAGAAAATATGGATAGTATCAGGACAACCATTCCAAGCCGCAAGCAAAGAAGGACACCAGAAAGACAAAGAAAGATACCGGGAAGTGGTGCGACTTCCATAAGAGCCCTTGGCATAACACTGCTGACTGCCACTCAAAGCAGATGCTGGTGGCTGAAGTGAAAGCCTCTGAATCAGATGCGGGTTCTGACTCCGAGTTAGAACTAGAAAGGGGAAGACAGATCATTGATGCAGAACCCAGTGCCACTGTTGCTACCACCAAGCTCCAACATGGTGAATCAGACGAGCCAGAAGAAGGAGAGCGCCTCTTCCATTCACAGATGTGGGTAAGAGGAACCCCACTACACTTCATCGTTGATAGTGGTAGCCAGAAGAACCTCATCTCAGCAGAGGTCATCAAGCAGCTTGCCCTGCTGACAATGCCACACCCACAACCCTACACCATTGGATGGCTCCGCCAAGGAAGCGATCTTCGTGTCAGCCAAACGTGTCGATTTTCATACGACTTCAAGCCCTTCAAAGATGAGGTATTGTGTGATGTTGTTCCTCTCAAAGTTTGTGATGTTCTTTTGGGCCAGCCTTATTTATGGAAATGTCATGCTGTATATGAGTCTAAGCCTCGTAGTGTTATTATTACTTTGAACAGGAAATTGTACAGGATACCCGAGGCTGTCCCACCTAGTGCTATTTCCTTGATCTCTGCTAAGCAATGCAGGAAGGTGATCTCTCAGATGAGGAAGTTTGTCTTCTTCGTGATTCTCTCTCAGAATGAGAGAAAAATCACAGCCACATCCAGGGTCTCTGCGATCGACCTCTCCACATAGCAAACGAAAGTAGATAAGGTCAAGGAAGAATACTCAGATATCTTCTCCTCACCTACCGGGGTACCTCTGCACTGCCAGGTCAAGCACCCCCTCGATCTGACCCCCGACGCACCGCTACCCAATGGGCCAGTCTATTGCCGTTCTCTGTTAGAGAATGAGGAGATCAAGTGACAGATCCAAGAATTTCTCCACAAGGGGCACATCCGTCGTAGCTCATCACCTTGCAGGAGCCCAATCATGCTGGTACAGAAGAAAGATGGAACCTGGCGACTTTTCATTGATTATCGGGCTCTGAATAAAGTCACAGTCAGAATCTGGTACCCGATTCCTCAAATCGATGACCTCCTTGTTCAACTCATGGGGGCCAAATACTTCAGTAAGATTGATCTGAAGTTTGGCTACCACCAGGTCCCAATAGAACAGACAGATGTATGGAAGACCGCCTTCAAGTCAAAGGAAGGCCTTTTTGAATGGTTGGTCATGCCCTTTGGTCTGACAAATTCTCCAGCCACTTTCAGGAGGATGATGGACGATATCTTGCGACCATTCACCAATACTTTTGTAGTGGTGTATCTTGATGACATTCTCATTTATAGCAAGACTTGGGCTGAACACTTGCAACATATTCAACAAGTTCTGCACACCCTGCGACAACACTAGATATATGTGAACCTGGAAAAATGATCCTTCAACATGGACAGGGTCCATTACCTAGACTACATCATTGATCAACATGGCGTACATGTGGATCCAGCCAAGATCCAAGTCATCCGTGACTGGCCAGCCCCAACCACACTCACTGAGCTTTGGAGCTTCTTGGGCCTTGCCAATTTCTACCATAGGTTTGTGTTGGGATTCTCCCATATTGCATGGGCCCTTAGCCAAATAACCATGGGTGGTGGTAAGGCGAAATTTGTGTGGGGCCAGCCCCAACAACAAGCGTTTGATTCTTTGAAGCAGTGCTTGTGCTCAGCCCTAGTACTTTCACTACTAGACTTGCAACAACCCATTGAGATTGAGACTGATGCTTCAGACTATGCTGTGGGTGCCGTTCTCATGCAACACGACCACATCATGGCCTATCATAGTGCAACACTATCAGATGTTGTCCGTAAGTACCCTACTTACGAAAAAGAAATGTACTCCATTGTGCAAGCCTGCCGCCAGTGGAGACATTACATTCTTGGGAGGGAGACAGTTATCCACACTGATCATAAGCCACTGCAGTTCATGCAGACACAAGGAAAATTGCAAAATGACCGCCATCAAAAGTGGTCCACATACTTGCAGTAATTCCACCTCAACATCAAGTATAAAACAGGAAGCACCAACAACGTTGCTGATTGCCTCAGCAGACCACTAGTTGCGGCACTCACCACAGTGCTAGAATTGTGCGACCATGAGACCTCTGGATGGACCCAACTCTATGAGACAGACTTAGACTTCACCACCACCTACCAAATGTTGGGTGCAAAGGAAGTTATTGATAATTTCCATCTTCAGGATGGGTTGTTGTGTCTTCTGGGCCATATATGTGTTCCATCAAGTGAGCGAGCGAAGCTAATCTGGGAAGCCCACTACAACCGGGTAGCAGGACACTTCGGCGTTGAAAAGGCAGTGGCGATGCTACAAAAACATTTCTACTGGCCTAAACTTCGACAGAAGGTCAACAAGTATATCAGGTCTTACACTGCCTACGCTATTGCCAAACCAACCACTAAGAAACAGGGCATGTACACCCCTCTTCCTACTCCTGACAGACCATGGGAATCCATCTCAATGGAATACATGTCGGGCCTCCCGTCCACCAAGCGGGGAAATGACTGTGTTATTATGGTTGTCGATTGCTTTTCTAAGATGGCGATTCTGGTTGCTTGCAAGAAGAGCATCACAGTAGAAGCCACTGCCAAGCTCTTCTTTGAATGAGTCTGGGTACATTTTGGAATCCCACAAACCATTGTCTAAGATCGGGACTGTTGATTTCTCAGCACATTCTGGTCGAGCCTCTGGTCACTGCTAGACATCAAGCTCACCAAATCCACGGCCTTCCACCCCCAGACTGATGGCCAAACCGAGGTCGTAAATTGAATGATCGTGCATATCCTGCGCATGTATAATTCCAAGCACCCTCGCACATGGGATGAGAGTCTTCCCTATGTCCAACATAGCTACAACCAAGCCCTGGATAGCTCAACTGGCCACAACCTCTTTCAAGTGGGGTTGAGATTCCAACCATTGGGTCCCATAGATGTTGCACTTCCCCTTGCAGTCACCTCGACCGACTCCTATCCTGCTCCAACTAGGGCTGACAAAGCCACCCGGTTCATTGAGAGGATCCAACACATCTGCCAACAGGTTTAGTATATCCTACAAAAGTCCAATGACAAGTATAAGCAGCGCCATGATCAACATTGGGTTCCACATAAGTTTCAGGTGGGTGACAAAGTTTGGTTGCACTTGCAGAAAGAATGTCTTACAGGACCCCATCGGAAGCTTCACCCACTCCGTTATGGTCCGTACACCATCACCAAGGCAATGGGGGATAATGATTTTGTGCTCAACATTCCTCCTTTCCTTGGCCCGCACCCAGTGTTCAACGTGGACCTCCTTCGGCCTTATTTCCCACCATTATTGGACATCTCAGACGTAGCAGAACAACTGACACCAACAAATCTCAACCCCAACTGCATACAACAGGAATCCATGATCATATTGTGGACACACAAATCAAGGGCACTCGACAACAAAGGATCCAACTTTATTGAGTCGTCAAAGCAGGGTAGCTCCTGCACCAAGGCAAGTGGCTCACCTGGGGCCAAATTCATCAAAAATTTCCTCATCTGATGAGGGAAATCAATGCAATGGAGATCATTCCTTCCTAAGGATGGAGGATTGATCCAAGTGGATATCGGTGGCCACCCACCTTTTCTAGCTGGCTCAAAACAACTTTCTAGCAATTTTGATAATTTACTATTTTTAGTAGTTTTTCGGGTCCTAAACTTCCGGAGCTGTTTTGAGGCCCTAAATGACGTTTTTTGGGGTATGTTGCGCAAAATTTCATTGCAAAATTTTGTGCAATTGTTGTAGTACTCGGATAGATATTTCCAATGGGCTATCATACGCCTAAAACGAAGATCGTATGCAAAAGTTACAACCCTGGGAAGTTGATGTACTGACTTACCCAAACGGGGCCCACATGACTTTTGGCGCTTCATCTCCTAGGGTTAGGTTTTTGGATGTTTAGGGTTTTTGAAACTCATGTTTATTGTAAAAAGGCCTTGAGATCCTCATTGTAATCATGTTCTTGTGAATGAGTGTAGCTGTCACATCTCTTCTCAGAGATAAGCCGCCACCATTCCAGCAAGCTTGTTTTCTGCTGCATTTTATAGTTTCAGCTTATTTCCTTATTGAATAGAAAACCAGTTTTACTGTATCTCTGTTATTCTGTGTTAAGTATCTGGCAATAATCTGTAGTCATTTTGTTCTGCTCATAAAATCTGAATCAGGGGGTGAATCAATAATAGAGCAATTTAATCCTTTTTAACGACATAATGCAAGTGTTATATCAATGCAACATTATCATCCAATAATTGCAGAGTAAATAAATAATGAACAAATGAGCAATCATACACATACACAGTACACCAGTGTTTTTACGTGGAAACCCAAAGCGGGAGAAAACCACATAATGCTTTTTCTTATATGTCTTTAAGAATTACATTCATTGGAAGCACTAACTTCCTTTTTTTCCAGCTGCAACTGGAAGGAGGCTCCAACCCCCTAGTTTCTCAGGCTACAACTTTAGGGAAGCTCCAACTCCCCAATTCTCTAGCTAAAACCAGAAGGAGGACACAACCCCCTATGTTCTCCGGCTACAACTAGAATGTGGCTACAACCACCTGTTCTTGCCCTGTCCAATCGCCCTGACGTAGAAGTAGAATGATGGAACCACTGTCACACTATCATTGTGAGATATACTGTTGTAAACTTGTACTAATCAATCTGTACCATAAAAGAGTGCATCAACCATGCACCAACTTGTACCAAACAACCTATAATTAGCTTGTACCATAAACAAGTGCAATAACCATGCACCAACCTATACCTCAACCTATAATCAACCTCTACCATAAACAAGTGCATCAACCATGCACCAACCTATACCTCAACCTCAACCAAAATCCCTCATCAATTTCATCATCCAAATCTGATTTGTAACTCTATAACAGCCTGGTGTATATGATCACATACCTGCAAACCTTCCTCAATAAGAGACTAGCATTTTCATCAAATTTTACTTTAGTCTCACATGACTAGTTTTGGATTAGTCACTAACTCTAACTTGCAATAATAATAAATATGTACCCGTAATGAAAAAAGATCTGAAAATGGTACAAAATGTTCTTCAGTGTCTTTTATGCAATTCCTCCAGATTTCACTACTTGGAACCTCTCAGAAAAGGAGTTATAGCAAAAATGGCATACCTTGTTGAATTCTGGCTTATTCTAGAGATCGAACTTGTAGAGAGTGCCCCACACAGAATATTTGCTGTATAGATCTGAAAATGGTACAAAACATACTAAATAATGTACTCTAACCAATACATTTGTTCTTACTAAATTTGGATCTGTTATGAATAAGTTATGACATTTTTACCCGAAACACCTGTTTTATACTAGTTTCAGGACTAGCCACAAACCCTATTTTCCAAGGAGTGTAACTCCAAAAATACAATGACCCACAAGCTTAAATTTTTATCACAGATACCTGGATATATTTCCTCAACGACTTCCCAATTTAACGGTATGAATAATTCTAGAAAAAAAGTTATTGCGAAAATGGTGAGATGACCTGTAAATAACATACCTTAGAAAGCATCATCAAAAGAATTTATCCTCCCTTGAATTTCGGCCTTCTTTACTTCAACTTCCCTCTGAAATTCAGATTAGATATCCTTTGGTTACCTTAGTCACTTGTAGATATTCAATATGCTCAAGTGTGATTAAAATGAGAGACCTTTTCCTCTTATTTATACTTTTATGTAGCTTCCTCAAGGGGTTACCTTTTAATCATCTTAACCCACTTTCTTTATTTTAGGGATAACCCACTTCTAACCACTTGTCCACTTAATAATTTATCCATTGACTTTATTATTTAAATAATCTCTTTTGTATCCACTTTGACTTATAGTACACTCATCACTTCACTTTATTATTTACCTTCTAAAATCTCTTAAACCACTTTCCTTATTTTAGGGCTAACCCACTTCTAACCACTTAATAATTTATCCATTAACTTTATTATTTAAATAATTTCTTTTGTATCCACTTTGACTTATAGTACACTCATCACTTCACTTTATTATTTAAATAATTTCTTCTTTCCAACCACTTTGACTATTTTTATCTTTTGGGGCTTCTAGATGACTCATGAGGGTTCTCCAACTTCACATGGCCATAACTCTCTAACCGTGAAGAGTTATGTGACGTTCCACATACCACCAGAAATGGAATGACATGTACTATCCATCTAGAATAGTCTTAACTTAAAATATATTAAAACTCATACCATTATACATAAAAAAAACTTGGGTCCATTACCCAAACCTTTGTGCTACCGAAATTCGCTACCAGACTTTCTTCAAGGGTTGACATCAATGATAACCAACCCAATTAATCAACAATCTCCCCCTTTGGAATTGATGGAAACACTCTGATGCAATATTGAAGTCATGTAATACTGAAGTCATATCACTCATGCTCCCCTTTTGACCATCTCTCCCCCTGGAACCATGCCTCTATGCTCTTTCTCCAAGCATTACCTTTGCATATGATAAATCTCTCCCCCATTTTCATCAATGGAAAATGTATATTTCCATTCGGGGATGCTTTTCCTGACTGAATTGTCGTTGGGGATACTCTCCCTGAATGAACTCTTCCTGAAACTGATCTCCCAACTTGAACCACCCTCTTTATGGTGCTTCCTCGTGTAAATATAAGACATATAAGATAAGCATTCAAAAACATTCATTTTGGAGTAGAAATTTCTCTGAGTCTCTGGAGAAAATACTCAAAGGCTTCCCTTGGAAGCAGTTTTGTAAAGATGTCTGCCGCTTGTTCTTTTGTGCCCACATATTCAACTTTGATGTTCTTCTCTGCAACCTGTTCTCGTAGAAAGTGATACTTGATTGGAATGTGCTTCGTATTAGAGTGCATCACCGAGTTCTTTGAGATACTGATGAGGCGTGTATTATCACAATAGATTGGAATGGGGTCATTATACTCAACCTGTATATCTGTCAGAATTTGTTTCATCCAGAGAACCTATGTACAACATGCTGTTGCTGCAATATACTCTGCTTTAGATGTAGATAAGGATACTGATGATTGTTTCTTGCTTAGCCATGATACTAAACACTCACCCAAGTAGAACGTTGCTCCACTGGTGCTTCTTTGGTCATCAATACAACCTGCCCAATCTACATCTATGTAGGCAATAAGTGATAGATCCTTTCCTTTTGGATACCATAATCTAAACTCTTCTGTTCCTTTGAGAGATCTGAAAATCCTCTTCACCGCTAATACATGTGATTCCTTTGGTGCTGCTTGAAATCGTGCCACCTGTCCAACTGCATGCATTACATCTGGTCTGGATGCTGTCACATATAGTAAGATACCAATCATTGACCTGTATTGCCTCTGGTCTATAGACTTTGAATCATCATCTTTTCTCAACTTGCAACTGGCTTGCATAGGAGTGATAACTAGTTTGCAATCTTCCATTTCGAACCTCTTTAGCATTTCTCTAATATATTTAGTTTGAGAAATAAAAATTCTTTGGTTGCTTTGATGTATCTAAAGACCCAGAAAGAAGGATAGTTCTCCAAGTAATTACATTTCAAATTCATTCTACATATCCTTTGCAAATTTCTGACTTAACATGTCATCAGTACTTCCAAAAATAATATCATCAACATAAACTTCAATTAATAAAATATTATCTTGAGTTACCTTGATGTAAAGGTTGTTGTCTGCACTTCCTTTTCTGAACCCTGCCTGCTGTAGATATTTATCCAGTCTAGAGTACCATGCTATGGGAGATTGTTTTAGACCATACAAGGCCTTCTTCAATTTACACACATAATTTGCGTTCTTTGACAACTAAAATCCTTCTGGTTGTCCTATGTAGACTTCTTCTTCAAGTTCCCCATTCAGAAAAGATGATTTCACGTCCATCTGATACACTTTAATATTCTTGGAGCATGCATAAGATAAAAGCAATCGGATTGCTTCCATTCTGGAAACTGGGGCAAATGTCTCTTCAAAGTCGATTCCTTCAACCTGTGCATATCCTTTACATACCAATTTGGCTTTGTTCCTTGTAACCTGTCCATCTTCATTCAATTTTTTTCTAAATAACCACTTTGTGCCAATCACATTCTTATTCTTTGGTCTTGGAACCAATTCCCAAGTGTCATTCTTCTCTATTTTATCCAATTCTTCATCCGTGTCCTTATTCCAAAATTCATCCTTGTTGGCCTCTTCAAAACTGTTTGGTTCAATCGTAGATGAGAGTGCTAGGTGCATTTGTTCTGGCGAACGGATTCTTGTTCTAGTCTCAACTCCTTCATCTTTGTTTCCGATAATCTGATCTAAAGGATGATTATTCTGTACTCGTTTGTTGGGTTTATTTTGAGGCACTTACTGAAATTGCTCTTCTACTTCTATCTGATCCTCTTCATCTTCCCCTTCTACTTCTTCTTCATCTTCTACTTCTTCTTCGTAAAGTTGTTCCATTGATTCATTTTCTTCTTCCTTCAATTCTCGTCCACCTATTTCATCAATTGTTACATTGATGATTTCCACAAATATATTCAACCTCAGATTGTAACACTTGTATGATTTTCTTGTACTTGAGTAACCAACAAGTACTCCTTTGTCCACACGAGAGTCAAACTTTCCCATTCTTCCATCTTCTCTTTTGATGTAACATTTGCTTCCAAATACTCTGAAGTGCTTCACATTTGCTGGTCTTCCTTTCCATAACTCGTAGGGAGTTTTGTCAGTGTTGTTTTTCAACATTACTCTGTTTTGAATGTGAAATGATGTATGCACTGCATGTGTCCAAAAAATATCTGTCAATTTGGAATCCATTAGAATTGTTAGAGCCATATCCTGCACTGTCCTGTTCTTTCTTTCAACAACTCCATTATCTTGAGGTATCCTAGCAACATAGAATTGCCTTTTTATTCCATGTCTGCTGCAATAGTCCATAAATTCCTTCGAAGTGAACTCTCCTCCATTATCAGATCTCAAACATTTGATTTTTGAATCCATTTCATTTTCAACCATTTCCTTGTAGACCTTGAAGTTTTCAAAAGATTCTGACTTGTTTCTAAGAAAGCAAACTGCAATCATTCTTGTATAATCATCAACTAATAACATAAAGTATTTCTCACCTATGAAACCCTTTTTTTGTAGTTGGTCCAACTAGATCAGTATGCACAATTTCTAGTGGTCTTGTCATTGAGTATTCCTTTGATTTGAACCTGGTCTTTGTTTGTTTTCCTTGTTGACAATGCTTGCATTAAGTGTTGGTTGGTTTCATGATCTGGGGAATTTCTATAACGACTTCCTTTCTGCTGACTTTGACAAGGTTGTCAAAGTGTATGTGACCTATTCTTCTGTGCCATAGCCAACCGTCATCTTCCTTTCCTAGACAACACTTTTCATTTCCAATTTCACTTAGTACATATATGTTGCTTGAAGTTCTTGCAGCTGTTGCAATCAATTTTCCTGAACCTTTTTTTCTTATCTCACACTTCTGTGAATCAAAAGTAATTTTATGACCTTGGTCACACATTTGACTTACACTTAGAAGATTATGTTTCATATCTTCTACTATTAGAACATTTTCTGCCTTGGTATTCTTGTTTCCAATTCTGACTGTGCCTTTTCCAATGATTTTAGTTGAATCATCATTTCTGAAGGAGATTGATCCATCTCTTTCCTTTATTAATGTAAGAAACTTGTCTTTATCACCTGTCATGTGTTTTGAACAACCGCTGTCAACATACCAACCACATTTCTTCTGCTTATCTTGTAGAGCGAGTGTGCATTCTTCATTGCTATACTGATTCTGCTTTCTTATCCATGTCCTCTTCAGAGGTTCCTGTCTGTGACTGTTGTTGTTCTGTTGTGGTTCTCTAGGAGGGATTGTCATTCTGTAATCTTTGTTCATGTGTCCAATTTTTGTACACTTGTAGCATTCCACTTCAGTGCTCAATGATTCAAACCTGTTGCAACTTCTTCTCTGTGTTTCACTAGGCCTTCTTGGATAACCCTTATGACTTTCAAAGTTGTTTATGTACCTGCTATTAGCTCTGCAATTCACAACTTTATGTCCAAAATTATTGCATGCATAACATAAACCAAAAAAGATAGTTTGGTACATGGGAATTGAAGATCTTCTGAAAGGAGTTACTCTTATGAATCCTTCTTCTTTCTAATGCCTATTTGTTTCTATCGGTTGTTGATTTTGAAATATGAATCTTCTCGGTGGAGGAGTGTCCCTGTAATCTTCCTTGTAGGTCTTCCTATCCCCTTTGATTGTTTTTTCATAGTTTTTTGGATATGTTTCTTGTTCTGTTGTTTTGGAGCTTGATCCCTTTTCTTTTTTATTGTATCCAAGTCTATAATTTTCATGATGAGGCTTTTGACTGTTGATAATGTCATCCAAAACTTTTGAGTTGTTCTGCATATTTTTCTTTTGAATATCCTTTCTTAATGTGACAATCTCTACATCCAAATTTCCAATGATAATGTCTCTTTCTTCTAGCTGTTCTTTGAGTGCTTCTTCAATTATTTTATCTTCTTCTATTTGAACTTTCAAATTTGTGATCATTTTTTCTAGTTCTTGAGTGTCTTCTTTCTTGTCTAGTTCTACTTGTAGCTTCTTGTTTTCTTCTTTTCTCTTCTTATAACTTCTATGGCACATGTTGGCACAGGGGCAGACCTAGGGTTCAGCTGTAACAATGCACCAACAAGCCCTAACTATTGGCCCTTTCGGAAACACCTGCGAAGTAGACGCAGTCTCACCTGAAGTAGCAATAAGGGGGTTGCAGGACACAAGTGTCTACAACAAGAGGAAATACAAAGTGGATCCAAGGCAACAACACACAACAACCTAGTTATTATTTATCCTCTTTAGGTCTACTGCACGAGATATATCTCAGATCTAACACAATGATGCAATATCAGTATAACATAAAGCAAAATAACACAACATCAATCACACAGAACAACAAGATATACGTGGTTCATCCTCTCCCTAGGGCTACGTACACAAAATTATGTTTCTTGATATATTATGTGAAAACCTACAATTCTATCTGCACTCTTAGCTTGTAGATCTCTCTCTCTTCTCTATCTCCCCTCCCTGCGCACCCAGATGCAGGGTTGATCTTTGCACCCAGCTGAAGATATTACAATACATAATGCTCTCACACATAACACTTCTCTCTCGCACAATACACAATAGTATCAACAACAATGATCATCCACAATAACAACAAACCCCTCTTCTCTCATCTAGGTCCTTCTCTATACATTACAATGACTCTCAGACAACCTTAGGCCGAAACCTAGGTGTAGAAACCCTAGATGCTAAAACTCTAGGTGTCTAAAACCCTACGTCCACTTGACCCACGTTTTGAGGGCTTCACCAACCTTTCTTTCCTTCTTTTCTGTGAGGTGCTCCAAAGCAGTCGTTGACATATTCTTCCGCTTGCTGAGTTGTCCACGATCCATCTTCCTTGATTATCTGTCATCCTCGATCTTCTCATTCAACGACTAGCTTTCCCCTTACTTTGCTCCTTCTTTTCTGCTTCTTTGACCACTTCGACCTAATCTCAGTCAGTGTGTCTTCTGCACAGTTTGTACTTCATCGTTTCCCTTCCTTTTTCTTCACTTGCTTCCTTAATCCATAATCAAGGGCCAAAAGGCCCCCAACACTCACCTATGACTCATCCTGAGGCACTTTCGGTCTGAACCTTCTGTTTCACTTCGACTTCTGACTGTGCGGAGCAACCTGTGCTTTCTTCTTCGTCCCTCCCTTCCTTGTGCAGACTGCCTTTTCTGTATTTGGTACCCAGTTTCAACTGCACCTGGTACCTAGACCCTTCTTCTTATGATTTTACTAAGAGCTGTGAGGCAACTGATTGTCATAGTACAATTTCAACCGTCTCCCATTTACCAAACCTTCCTTCCATTCTCCCTTCAAAGTCTTCAAATGTGCAACTCCTCCTTCTATAATGTAGGTAACCTCATATGGCCCAAGCCAATGTGTCCCGAACTTCCGTGGATGCTTCATGAACTTGCTGTCGTATACTAATACCATGTCTCCTTTCTTAAAGGCTTTCTTCTTGATATGCCTGTCAAGGTAGGCCTTCTATCGTTCCTTTTGTACTTGCTGATGAAATCCTATGATAAATCTGTCTTCTTCTAGTTCCAACAACTATGCAATCTTGTTTTGAACAACGTCAGTGTCATCCATATCTATAAATGATGCAATTATTAAGCTAGGAACGAAATATTCCATAGGTACGACTGCTTCGAGGCCATAAACCAACTTAAAGGGAGTCTGGGTTGTCGGTTTCTTGCAAGTGATTCTATAGGCCCATAATACTGCTGGTACTCTCAAATCCCAATCGTCTCTGTTCACACTGCAAATCTTCATCAGCGCTATCTCCAAGATCTTATTGAAAGCTTCAACTGTCCCATTCGCCTGTGGGTGGTATGCAGTGCTCTTCTGATGGTGAACTTCAAATTCCTAAGTCAAGGCTTTAATAATCTTATTAATAAAGTGTGTACCTTGATCGCTCATTAGGGTCTTTAGGCATCAAAACCTGGTTATGATATCATCAAATATAAATCGCGCAGCTATAGTTACACTACAGTCCTTGACTGGTCTTGCTTCTGCCCATCTGGTCAAATATTCTGTTGCAGTGATGATGTATCTTTCTCCTGTGCGCTTCCCTGGTGGGTTTATAGGTCCCTCGAAATAAATTGCCCATTTCTCAAATGTCTACAAAGTTAGATAAGGTGCTAAAGGCATCTCATCTCTTCTGGATGGTTTCCCAACTCTTTGGCATACATCCCAGGCTCTGTAGTATTCCTTAGCATCTTTGTGCAAAGTGGGCCACTAGAGGCCAACTCTAAGAACCTTATGCGCTGTTGCTTTCCCTGCATAGTGTCCTCCTACGATGCCTTCATGTGATTCTTCTAGAATCAATGGTATTTCTGGCTCCATAACACATCTCCTTAAAATCTCATCAAGTCCCATCTTGTATAGTTGCCTAACTATAAGTGAAAAATCTGCAGCACGCACTACTAGCTATTTCTTCTGAATAATTATATATTCACGAGGTGACATTCCTGGTGATAAGAACTAAACTATATTGGCGAAGTGATCATCAACTTTTCTGATGGCCAACAACTATGCATCTGGCAGTGTATCCTCCAGACTAGTAGGTTCCTCTCCATGTTCTAACCTAGACAAGTGGTCAGGTCCTTTGTTCATTCTCCCTGGCTTGACGACAATCTCAAAATCATATTCTTGGAATAACAGAAGCCATATGGATATCCCCCCCCCCCTAACATTGGCTTGTTGACTAAGTATTTTAATGTAGAGTGATCGATGAACATCTTGAAATGTCCTCCCAGCAAGTAGTGTCGAAATTTCTGCAGCGCATACACCATAGCTAGTCCTTCTCTTTTAGTGGTAGTGTAATTTATCTCAGCTATAGAAAGCTTCCTGCTAGCAAAGGCTAATGAGTGGTCAATATCTCTTGCTCATGACTGTATTAACACTGCTCCTAATGCAATGGACGAGGCATCGACATGCACATGGGATTCCTTAATCCAATCTAGGAAAACCAGAATAGGCGCAATGACCATTTTCTATTTTAGTGTGTCAAAGCTCTGCTGACATTCCTCAGACCATTGAAACTAACAATATTTTTTTAATAAATTCTCCATAGGTGTTTTTATCTGTGCATATCCCTTGATGAATTTTCTGTAGTATCCATTATGTCCCAGCGCAATGTGCAACTATCTTACTGAAGTAGGAGGGGGTAGATCAACAATGATGGCAATCTTGGAGGGATCTACCAACAACCCCTGCTTACACACAATATGGCCTAGAAAAACTCCAAAGGGCGAAAATAAGATGCACTTCTTAAGGTTCAGGGCAATCTGACATTGCCTGCACTTATCCGACATTAGTCTTAAACATTCAATATGATTTTGCCATAAGCTAAAAACAATGTAATCATCAAAATATGCTTCCAGAAATTTATGTAATAAGTCCTTGAATGCTTCGACCATCACCCTAGAAAATATGGCTGGTGCATTCTTCAGTCCGAAAGGCATCACTATGTACTGGTAGTGTTGTCGCAAGAGTTGGTTCTAGGCTGTAATACGACCAAGCCTTAGCACATTTTAAATGAAATAAATTTTGTCACTCGGACTTGACTTGGGTTGCATGCAAGTAAATTCCAAGATAACCTCGAACCACTTTTGATTGGAAACTGCCCCTTCCAACCCGAGAGGGATCTCTCAAAAATATGTCACAATAGGATATTCAATAAGCTTAATAGTGGGCAGATCTATGGGTAACATAAATATTTTGGTTTTTAGGGTTGATGGGTTGGACCAAAAAGTAGTCCATTGGGCATGGAGCCAAATGATCAAGCAATTAATAAGAGTGTTTCTGTCACATACCCACTACGACAAAAATAATTTTTTCGCTCTTCCTTAAGGGATAGAATCCCTGAATTTCTACGGGGCCTAGCACAGACCATCCCTTCCCTTATCCTCGTCCAAGCGACCACAATCTGGCCTTAGCACAAGCACCTTTCGCAACTCGCGAGTTGAAAAGTCAAGGCTCTCGACTCCTCTTTCTCCAAATGCCAATCCCTGAAATGCGATACGGGTATGGCTCCCTCCTTGCTAGCGCCTGCTACATGTAACCATAGGCTAGGCTAAACACTAGCACTACTCGCATCTCGCGACTTCACGAGTTGGAGTGTTGAGCCCTCGTGCTCCTCCTTTGTGAATCCCCGAGACGTGAAAGGTCGATGTTACGTGGACTCTGCCAAAGCGACGCATACACGCCACTTGTCTCCTCCACTGTACTCTGCTTATGAGCTGTGTCGCTGCTGTTCGTCACACGAGACCTCGGCTCTCAATGTTTCACGACCTTAGCGATCAAGGTGCAACTTCTTCACCCTTCGAAACCCCGAAACATGATAAGTCAACAATGGGTTAACTCTTTCCCAGGCGACATGTGTCCACCACCTATCAACCACGCGGTCCCCACCTAACGCATGTGCCACGTGTTCGCACGATCCCTCGATGCTCGACACTTTGTGACTTTTACAGTCGAAAACAAATTCTTTCAACCTTTGAACCCCCGATACGCGATACCACACAGAGGTTCTGATCCAACGGTTCTCCCGTGGCTTGGATCCAATGGTCTAGATCCTTTCACGATCTCATGTATTGTGAGTCCTTACAACCTTGCCCATTGAATCCTTCGAGTCGCGAGTAAGCGAAACACTGAGCTTTCACCACGTGCCCTCCTTGATGGATGGCTACGATCAAATCGTGACTTTGCACATCGCTAGTTCGAACAGTATGTACTTTGACCTTCTTGCTCTACAAGTCGGCGAAATGCTGAGCTCTCGCCACACGTCCTCTACAATGGATGGCTTGATTTCCTCTTCGAAGAGTTTAGGATTTCGTGACTCACACGTTGTAAGGTTCTTCCATCGGTCGACACTTGTCCAACTTGATATTTGACGGTCTAACTTCCCATCGAGATTTCGTGACTCGCATGTTGTAAGGTTCTTCCATTGGTCGACATGTGTCCAACTTGATATCTGATGGTCTAACTTCCCGTCGGGATTTTGTGTATCGTGCATTCGAAGGGATCTCTACCTCTGTTTCCCCAAACGTCGTAATCCTCCTTTGGGCATGAAACGTTAAGATTATCGCTACTTCTATAGATCTGATGGTTGTCCGTCCTCGTCT
>JASDQU010101796.1:125652-135779 GCA_032191745.1 Picea mariana | reverse complement strand
GACTTAAGAGCCTTGCTCTCTTCTTTTGGGCTTAATAGGCTTTGTCCTCCAAGGGACTCAAAACGATTAGGAAGGTTTACATGCGTACATGAAACTATATTCATGGTCGACGAACACACAGTTCGTGACTCGGGCTTATGCCGCCACAGGACACAAGTATTTACGAGTATAAAACATATCCTAACCATATGATTTCTTACTGGCCTAATTATATAACCAAGCAGTGATAAAAGGAATACAGTATATCCATTAAGAAGTCATGCACAATTCTTGCAACATACACAGTATAGCCAATTCATACACATTTATAGATAAATTACACAGGGCAGGAGATCACTTATCTATTACAGGTTTCCGCCAACCAACTAACTGTGGGTGTTCATCCTTCCACCCGACCATAGGAACATAGGCATTCATTCTTAGCACTCTGGTCACCCCCGTCCCAAGCCATGATATCACCAGGGAATTCTCACACTTCTCGAGGGTTCTTCCTTCGTTTTCGCTTCTGTTTGGGTCATGTTCTCTATAACTCAGAGCTTTCTCTCTCTCGGTTATGGCCTCAATGAGGTTTCTCAGATGCTCCTCTACATTAAGCTCATGGCCTTTAGTTTGTGACTCAATGGAGAGCTCTGCGCATCTCCCTTGCGAGCTTACACTCTCTTTGTCCGGTGTCTCTTCTCTCGTGTGTATCCCTCTTACCTTGGAAGGTTTGCCAACCTATCCTATTCCTTCTGTCAGAAGGAAGATAAGGTCTACAGGTCCCTGTGGTACTTCAGGATGACAACCCATGTTCCCATTCATGGGGGTGGTTGATAATTCAACCCCCAGTCCTTTCTTCATTAACTGTTTTCTCTCCTTGGGATCTGAAGGAGGTTGTCATCCTCATCAAGGGAAATTTGGGGTTATTTTTCATAATGAACCCTCTCTTATAGTTTTCACATTCTTCCTCTAGTGATATCATGGCCAGTACTTTCAAGGCTTCACCCCCACAGTCAGTCATTGGCAACTCAAATAAAAATACATTTACATTGTCCTCATGCATTAGCATGGTAATTCCTATTTTATGATTAATTACAAATTGGGGGAAATAGGGTGTTACAATTCCCTCCCCCTTAAAGGAACACCTTCCTCGGTGTTCTTTCTCAAAAACACCTGTCATGCCTTTCTCATTCAGCCACTTCAAAATTCTTGATCTTCGTCCTTGGTCAGGTCCTCTTTTAGGATCTTAGTCTTCGTCATCTGTCTTCAATAAGTCTTGGACAACAAGCACATTAATCACAATTTTGTGCAAAAACATCTTACTGTTGTTCAAAATTCAAAAGGAAAATTTCATAATCTTAGCAAAATACTTATCTGTGCAGTTTGTGGATCTGTATCCACATGGTAGTTTCGTTATCCATGCTCATCGCTTTCCTTGACGTACCCATTGGGTGCATGATTCCAATTCAATAGTTCATAAGAGCTATCATGATTTCATCTTCCTTTCCAAGGTTTTTCCACACGGGAAACTACCCACTGTGTGCATGATCGCAATAGTTTACAAGAATTATTAAGCTCTCCTCTTCCTTGCGGTCACTCACCCTCCAGGCCCAGGCTTAGGCATCCCCTTCACTGCTATACAGTCCCTCGGGCAATCCATCTTTCCCTTCCAAGGTTTTCTTGCAGAGGAAAATTTTAGAGACTCTATCGAGTCTTACAGTCGAGGTGTCCCTCAGACTTGCTCTCCTGAGGCGTACCTCCGGCTTGTGTTACCTCAACACAATAATTTTCAAGCGATCATGGCTTATCACAGGGTTTTCATGGCTCAGTAGTAGCCATGTTCATCATCTTCAACTTTGACAACCCTCATCTGTCCTTTCTGGACATGTCTTTTCTTCTCACCTGTATAATATGTATACAAAATTCATGAGACATCATTATAAATTCTAACTTTCAGAATTTTATTGCAAATTTGTCACCCATAGATTTTCCAATCTCACGATTTGTTTTCATATTTGTTTTGCATAGGAACCCGATTCATAATTATGGGACTTTCCTTCCCATAATGGTTTGGCTCATCAGGCAATTGGCCTTCCTTATGGGCTTACAATGCTGCCATATCCATGACCCCTTTGCTTCCTGCACTTTCAACTTCAATCGACCAAACAACTTGTTAGTTTTTCATGTACATTACCTTTTTTGAAAATCAAGTATACTAATAGTCTAGGTCATTTCATCTATTCAAGGATTCAAAGCGAAAGGATACATCATCCCTTACCTATGCATCACTCTAGCCTACCAAATTTTCAAAATGTGACTCGGATATCAATTGATTTTAATGAATGAGCCAACATTTGTGGCCACATTCATACCCAATGCACCCCTGCATTGATTTCAAATTTGTCACACTTTATGACAGGTTCTTGGCCATGGTGTGTTGGAACTTAACCAACCTCTCCACCACATGGCCTATTCATTTTCATTCATTCTTACAACAGGACCATGCTTCTTGCTATAGGCCGATCACGATCCCAAATTAGTATACATGAAACTTAAAAGTTTCGCATGAATGCACCCAAGAATTATGCCTTCATTAATAACTAGGGTGCCAACATTCATGGCCACCCAAATTTGGTTTTCTCTAACACCTATACAATGTGAGTAGAAATGTTGGAAGGTCCTCCTTCCTCAATGGGAAATCCATTGTCTGTTTTTTATGCAAATATGCATTTCTTTGAAGTAATTCCATGCAACGTGCTATCTATGAGCACTTTTGTTTCCAATCGTTCCTTGATTGGTCCATGTGTTCATGAAATATCAATTCATGAATTCTTCCGAGGGTTACAATCGATCTTTACTACCAGAGGTTCATGCCTCCATCATTCAGGTTCTCCTTCCTGAATCATACCCTACTTGGGTATCCATGGCATACCACTGCCCTTTCAATTTTCATGCATAACATGAGACAATAAAATATTTCGGAAGGGGTTCCCACCCGAATCCTTTCATACCTTGAGCCACATAAGCATGAACATTTTTATACTTGTTCTTGGCTGCTAGCACTCTCTTTCTTATCTCTACCTCATCAACAGTGCTTTAGTAGGATTTTCACAGTCCCGTCAACAATCTTTCAGCCACAACCTTCTCTTGGTCATCCTCTGCTTCAGGTTGCCCATCATTGGCAATTGTCTTCCTCAATAGCTCCAATTCCTTTCTGTACATAGCATGCATCATCATAGTCACAATTATATTAGTCGTAATATTAAACAAAATGCATGTATCATAACATTCGAATTCATGAACATCTTCAAAATGTCCTAGCATATCTTCATGCACTTCATCATATTATCTTCAAATGTTTCCACAAGTGCAACACAAAAAAATTTCGATTGCATCTTCAACAATACAATCCTTATCACTATGAGTCAAAACCTTTCTACTTTCATTGGCATACCAGCTTCCTCATCCAAGAGAAAACCTAATACTCAGCGAGGAAAGAATTGCGGACTCTCCCCTGCTTCCAACTCTTTCTACACCGCCAGGGCTAGAGTTCAACCTAGTTGAGTTATCTCTAAGGCCTTATTGTCTTTTCTTAATCATGGATTCAACCAAGCCTTATCAGTTAAATGTACTCATTTATTCATTTAATCATACTCGGGGGGTTTACTTACCTTTTACCAACTATACCGGTTTCCACAACTGCTCTTTTTCTGAGCAGCCCTGGGTTAGGCTCATCCTAACTCTTAGGATACTTCAACATGATTTAATAGAAAAATATTTTGCCCATAATGAATCATGAACATGTGCATCTTGCACGCTGCCATTCGGTCATCAGAATTGGTCAATATTCATTGATTAGTCTTCTTATTCATTACATGATATTTTTCAAAATGTAATCCAGGATTCTGGTGTATATATATAAGCTTGTGGATTACTGCTTAATTCTCAGCAGTCATTAAGGTTGTGACTTCGTTTTCCTGATAGAGTCTTCACACAGTTCCTCCACAAGGAACTCCTTCAACATGCAACTTCCTTATTGCATATCCACCACTATTTGTGATGGCCTTAGCCTTGAGTTAGCTTTAGTTGTCTACCAAATATTCCCTTAAGGAATATAAACATGCATCTTTGTCATGTACCTAATTACATATTCTGGTTTTGTTAACTTACATCCATGATGTATTTAACCATATTCATAATCCTAAGCCTGCATGTAGCTGTCATAGGTATATTTCACAGCCCACATACATCTTTACTTTTAAGATCAGTCAACTCGGGATTGTTCACAATCCTTCTCATGTGATTCCCAAAGGCATAATCATTTGCCTCTTATTATGACAACATAACATCTTTGCTCATTTACCCTTCTATCTAATCATATTAGTATTCCATGAGAAAAGGGAATACAGTCCCCTCAAGCTATTACTTGGAACAAAACTTTCGTGACTCTTCAGAATGGGGTCAGCCATGCATCCATAGTATTTGTTTGATCTGGACAAGAGCAATTCTTGCTTTGTATTTTCCCTCATTTAGGCAGTCACCTCGTGTCTTTAGTATACCTATATTCTTACATTATACATGTGCTTGTACATGTAATATCATTTATACCTAACTGGTATTAAATCAGGCTTTATATCAAGAAGCTTCACAATGCATTAAACTCAAGCACTCAAGCATAATTAAATACAACTAAGTATTCATCATGTGAGCTTATTACTAGTGCCTTTTTCCATGTCATTCACACACCCAGACATATAAGGACTCTATATCCTTTTCCCAAGGATCTTCTAATCATCCTTATGACAAGCCTCATAGGAACACTCAATATTGAGTTTCCCTTTTAGTTTAGAGCTTGCAGTCATTCACACGACATTCACATGGATGTTTAATAAGACATATTCATAACTATGTTCCCTTTTTATAGGATAACAACCAGCGAGAAGATTCTTGCCTCAACTTCCATGGAACACTTCCTAACTTATAAATGCATTTTGGGCAATTATAATGATGCCTCAGGTAATAGGATCAACCAAACTAGCCTCCAATTACATCTGTATGGCTACCATCCACCACTGGATGTCAATCTGACCCATTGGGATTCTAGAAGTGCCCCCACTCTTTCTTTACCGCATTCAAGATCAACATTTAGTCAACCATTTTATCTTAACTTTAACAATAATGTCTAATACCGTTTGGACTGCTTACTAAGTATCCTAGTTCAAAAGTCCAGAGTATCTTTAGGTCAAAACCAATCTTGACCATTACATCTAGAATTCTTCCTTCTGTTCAGCACAACTAGGGACTGAGGCCATTCTCCTCTTCCCACAATAATTCTGGTAGATTAGTTTCCTATCCACCAAGCAAGGGAGGCTGCTGTGATTTTTCACTCAATCACTCTATATTTCTATAGCTCCGTTTATCAGCTTGATTAGAAAACTTTGCCCAACAATTCCTGTACCTAGAAACAAGGTTCGTTTCTCAATCCACTTGAAACCCGAGAGTTGCACATGCTCTCCCTTTTCAGAGAATGGTCACCAAAATCATTCCTGTAATTGTGAGGAGTTATATATATACTCTGAGTTTAATATAATTTAGTAACTATAACTTTCTAAGGATCCTGCCAGTCCTTACCAGATTTCCTAAATCATGAAGGAATTCTTCATGAGGATCTTAATCCTTACATAACCAGCCATTTCAATTGCAAGAGACTCTACCTACTTAGTAGGTAGACATTGTCAAATTATAACAGAACAACTCAGTTCATGTCCCTTTCTGGCTCGTGCAGCCGCATAACACAATTTCTTCCACCTATGTCATTCACATTCAAGTCTTATCAGTAATATTAATCAGCCCGTCCCTACTCCTATAAGAGTAGTTATCAGTTTGTCAAAGGGACAACATAATTCTTTTGTTGGGATTCCGTAGGAACTCCCAACTACAGTTACATTCTGCAGTCCTTCTCCTTAAGGAGTAATGCAGATAACAATACCTCTTTATGCGACTCGTGCATGAGCCCAAGTAGGCCAAGTGTTGTAACCATGCTCTGATACCAATTTTTCACATACCCACTACAACAAAAATAAAATTTTTGCTCTTCCTCAAGGGATAGAATCCCTAAATTTCTATGGGGCCTAGCACAGACCATCCCTTCCCTTATCCTCCTCCAAGCGACCACAATTTGGCCTTAGCGGAAGCGCCTTTCGCAACTCGCGAGTTGGAGAGTCAAGGGTCTCGACTCCTCTTTCTCCAAACACCGATACCTGAAATGTGATACGGGTATGGCTCCCTCCTTGCTAACGCCTGCTACATGTAACTGTAGGCTAGGATAAACACTAGCACTACTTGCATCTCGCAACTTCGCGAGTTGGAGTGTTGAGCCCCCGTGCTCCTCCTTTGCGAATCCCTGAGATGCGAAAGGTTGATGTTACGTGGACTCTGCCAAAGCGACGCGTACATGCCACTTGTCTCCTCTGTTGTACTTTGCTTACGAGTTGTGTCGCTGTTGCCCATCACATGAGACCTTGACTCTTGACGTTTCGTAACCTTAGCGATCAAGGTGCAACTTCTTCACCCTTCGAAACCCCGAAACATGATAAGTCAACAATGGGTTGACTCTTTCCCAGGCGACATGTGTCCACCACCTGTCAACCACATGGTCCCCACCTAACGAATGTGCCATGTGTTCACACGAGCCCTTGATGCTCGACACTTTGCGACTTCTGCAGTAAAAAATAAATTCTTTTAACCTTTGAACCCCTGATACGCAATACCACGTAGAGATTCTGATCCAACGGTTCTCCCGTGGCTTAGATCCAATGGTCTGGATCCTTTCACGATCTCACGTATCACGAGTCCTTAAAACCTTGCCCATTGACTCTTTCGAGTCGTGAGTAAGAGAAACACTGAGATTTTTCCATGAGCCCTCCTTGATGGACGACTACGATCAAATCTCGACTTCGCACATCACTAGCTCGAACAGTATGTTCTTTGACCTTCTTGCTCTACGAGTCGTTGAAATGTTGAGCTCTTTCCATGCGTCCTCTACAATGGATGACTTGATTTTCTCTTCGAAGAGTTCAGGATTTTGTGACTCGCACGTTGTAAGGTTCTTCCATCGGTTGCACGTGTCCAACATGATATCTGACGGTCTAACTTCTCATCAAGATTTCGTGTATTGTGCATTTGAAGGGATCTCTACATCTGTTTCCCCGAACGTCAAAATCCTCCTTTGGGCATGAAGTATTAAGGTTATCGCTACTTCTATAGATCTAACGGTTGTCCATCCTCATCTCTGTGTTCCTCCAATATCGACCGTTTTTCCTCTGGAGCCTTCGCTGCTTCCAGTTCTTGAATAATTTCAGTCTCTAGAGGTTTCGAACCTTTGTCCCTTCCTCTGCAATCCACCTTGGTTTAAGGAACACTCTGCAAGTGTTATCCCTCTTGAGCTTCGTCAACTATGAAGGACTTAAGATCCTTGTGCTCTTCTTCTGGGCTTAATAGGCTTCGTCCTCCAAGGGACTCAAAACAATTAGGAAGGTTTACATGCATACATGAAACTGTATTCAAGGTCGACGAATACACAGTTGGTGACTTGGGCTTATGCTGCCACAGGACACAAGTATTTACGAGTATAAAACATATCCTAACCATATGATTTTTTACTGGCCTAATTATACAACCAAGCAGTGATAAAAGGAATACAGTATATCCATTAAGAAGTCATGCACAATTCCTGCAACATACACAATATAGCCAATTCATACACATTTACAGATAAATTACATAGGGCAGGAGATCACTTATCTATTATAGGTTGCCACCAACCAACTAACTGTGGGTGTTCGTCCTTCCACCTGACCATAGGCACAAAGGCATTCATTCTTAGCACTTTGGTCACCCCCGTACCAAGCCATGATATCACCAGGGAATTCTCACACTTCTCGAGGGTTCTTCCTCCATTTTCGCTTCTGTTTGGGTCATGTTCTCTGTAACTCAGAGCTTTCTCTCTCTCGGTTATGGCCTCGATGAGGTTTCTCAGATGCTTCTCGGCATCAATCTCGCAGCGTTTAGTTCGTGACTCATTGGAGAGCTCTATGCATCTCCCTTGCGAGCTTACACTCTCTTTGTCCGGTGTCTCCTCTCTCGTGTGTATCCCTCTTACCTTGGAAGGTTTGCCGACCTATCCTATTCCTTCTGTCAGAAGGAAGCTCAGGTCTGCAGGTCCCTGTGGTACTTCGGTCTAACAACCCATGTTTCCATTCATGGGGGTGGTTGATAATTCAACCACCGGTCCTTTCTTCATTAACTGTTTTCTCTCCTTGGGATCCGAAAGAGGTTGTCATCCTCATCAAGGGAAATTTGGGGTTATTTTTCATAATGAACCCTCTCTTATAGTTTTCACATTCTTCCTCTAGTGATATCATGGCCAGTACTTTCAAGGCTTCACCCCCACAGTCAGTCATTGGCAACTCAAACAATAATACATTTACATTGTCCTCATGCATTAGCATGGTAATTCCTATTTTATGATTAATTACAAATTGGGGGAAATAGGGTGTTACAGTTTCGGCAATGGAAATCCATGGAGCAGAGGCGAGATAGACACTGGTTATAGAGGGAAGCATTTATAAAAAATATGGCAGTAGAATAAAGAGAGAACATATCAAAATGCAAGGAACACTTAGCAATGAGTGAATTCCGAGCATAAATCAGTGGAAAGAGATAGTTGGGACAAAGCATCTAGCAAAGGATGAATTCTGAACCTTCAGATCTCTGCAACAAATAACCTATAGCATGTCCTGCAATAAAACATCTAACAAATGGATGAATTCCATTACAAACACATGTTACAAATCAGGAAGAAAAAGTAAATAGAATAGTATGAAAACTAAGCAATAGACAAACCCTATAACCAACATCACAATAATCTCTGTTGTAGATCGAAAATGACTCTGCACTCTTATATGAAACATGAAAGCAAAAGATTACATTCCTAGGAGTACTAATCCCTCCACCTTCCTTTTACAAATATGCCTCATATATCTATTGAGGTCGAAATCCTCTCTAATCTAAAAGATAACAACAGTTACAACCAATTCTTGAAACTTTCTGCCATAGAAAATGGGCCAAACTGCCGAAAATAGGGCTGCAGTTATGGCTCTGTATCTCTCGAATCGCGATAGCTGTGTATAAACTGAAAGATTCTTTTGTGCATCTATTTATTCTGAGCAAAAACCTCCAGTTCCCTGAGACCCCTTTTCACTTTTCCCAAATCTGCATTTAACAAACATGTGTTAAAATAGGAAAATATGAAATCCGAAAATTAGGCTCGGAGATGGATTCGATTCTCCCAATATGTGACACCCGTAATAAAACTGAAAGATCCTAATGATATATGATGTGTTGGGCACACAATCCTCCAACCGTTTCTCAAAATGATACTCCAGTCGCTCAAAATCCTCATTTGAAAATGATGACTCAGCACAGTAAAAATGCCATATTTCTGAAAACAAACCTCATATTGCAGGGGAATTTTGACTGCCTTACCAAGCTCAAAATGAAATTCTGAATACACCAATGGACAACTAAGGATTTTTAGATGTCGATTGACTATTCAAATGCGAAAAACGACCTCTCCACGACTGAGAAAATTGCATTTTTCTAAAGCAGTTTTGCTTATGACTGGAGTCCCGATTTCGGGTTTTCGGGATTCGGGGAAACAAAGCAGCGGTTATTAAAAAATTCACGTCGGCCAAATCCCCGATGGCTAAATCCATGAAATAGATTTTGGCTTTTACATTGCACTCTTTTGGGCCTTCAGGGTTCAGGTATCATGTCCTCAAGAGTTATGACATGCAAGGAATCCTGAATCGCAAAATCGCGATGGGATTAATTAGACAATAATCATTTGTTTTAATCTCTTAATTAATCACAATTAACAATTAATCTTTAACCTTTCATGGATTTAAGTGTTGGGACATCTATAATACTTGACGCTAGAAATCTCGAATCGCGAAATTACGATGAGATTTATTAACGTTAATCTTTCTTAATCTTTATTTGACCTGACTTATCCTTTAATACTTTAGTGAATTCGGGGATCGGGGATGTAGTTATTAAAATATCTACGTCGGCCAAATCCCCGACGA
>JASDQU010101796.1:110521-123212 GCA_032191745.1 Picea mariana | reverse complement strand
CCTGATTCTTCTTCCTAAAACTAGGTTAAGGCACAGAGCCAACGTCTCTATCGATCACAGAGCCTTACATACACATTTTTTTGCACAAAGAAAATAACAACTACTTGCACTTATCCACTTAGACTTCACTCTAAGTCTCTCTCTTCCTACCATACATTCTTACTTATTTATACTTTTACAATCCCTTACAAAAAGTCCTAATCATGGGTGAACCCATGGGCCGACATCCCTTAACTCATTACAAAAACCCTAAGAACCCCTTACTGGGTCCACAAATCCCGCAAAACAAGTAAGATCTGTGATCTCAGCTCCGCCTGGGTGCTCCATCTTCGACCAACCTGTCGAAGTCCAAAAGGTGGTCAAACCTGACCAAGGTTTCCTCAAAATTTGGTCGAGGGACAACATGTAGTTGATGCATGATTGGCACATATTTTGTGCATGGTTGATGCACTCTTTGATGGTACAGGTTGAGGTACAGGTTGGTGCATGGTTGATGCACTTTTTATGGTACAGGTTGATTACAAGTTTTTTGGTACAGGTTCTTACAGGTTGTTTGGTGCAGGTTGATTGGTACAGGTTTACAGCGGTATATCTCACAATGATAGTGTGACAGTGGTTTCATCATTCTACTTATATTTTAGGTTGGTTGGATGGGGCAAGGACATGTGGTTGTAGCCACCTTCTGGTTGTGGCTAGAGAATATAGGGGGTTGTAGCCTCCTTCTAGTTGTAGCTAGAGAATTGGGGAGTTGGAGCTTCCCTCAGGTTGTAGCCTCCTTCCAGTTACAACTGGAAAACAAAGGAAGTTGGTGTTTCCAATGAATGTAATTCTTAAACACATATAAGAAAAATCATTGTGTGGTTTTCTCTCGCTTTGGGTTTCCACGTAAAAGCATTGGTGTACTGTGTATGTGTATGATTGCTCATTTGTTCATTGTTGATTTATTCTGCAACTATTGGATGATAATGCTGCATTGATATAACACTTGCATTTTGTGGTTAGAAAAGGATTAAATTGCTCTATTATTGATTCACCCCCTTATTGACAGATGTTTATGGCACACCATCAACGGAAAGGGAAGATCTAGATCGGGGTTGTCTATCTAACCCAAGTCATTTGGTAAATCTGCCCTTACAGGATTTATATCTTTGTTAACCAACTAAGATCCTAAAACAACTAACAGATGTGAACTAACTAAAAGTACAACTCTAACAATTGACACTTTAATTACCAATGATTAACTAACAATGTTTATGTACGATAGTTATATACAATTTTACAAGGTTTAAGCAAAGCCTCGTGAAAATAATTGTTTTAAGATAATGGATCTAAACAAGATTAAATATAAACAAAGATTATTCTAATACTCTAAATACCAAACTAATAAATAGTGTATGAATAAGATTGTTAATGATATAACAAAAATAAACAAAGTATTTAACGTTTAAATGATCCAATCACTATTCATTCACAAATTAACAAATTAAATAAATAATACACTAACTAACCTCTCGTTGATCAGCAGTACTAAACTAGATTTATCTCTCTGTATTTGTCTGAGCTCCCCTTAACCTGTGTCAAGTGTAAACCTATGACAAAAGCAAGCATGATACTTCCTGAAGAAACTCAAAGAAGTCTTTTATATTTTGGAATGAATTTATGATGACAGAAAGATAAATGATCATATATCATGTGACCTTAGAATGTCCAAGAACTGAAAATGAAAGAACTTCCAATTCTCAGAAATGATGTTACCAGCTACCTACCATCAGATGTAAACTCAAAATACTTGAATAGATGATCAGTCACAGACATCAACTGAACCAAAAGATATTGAACCATATAAAGAAAACATGGTATAAAAGATTATGTGCAAAACATACTAAAGCTAGTTCAATACAGATAAAATTTCACATCTAAAAAATTACATGAGAAAACAATGAAAAACAATGCACAGTCTACACAGGATGAAAGCCAAAGAGTAAACTGTTTTCCCATATAATTTCAAAAAAATATTTCCATCATCTAGTCTAGGAGGAATTGCCTCTATCACTAGGAAACAATTGCTATTTAAACAAGTTTATGATCTATCTTCTTATCATGCAAGATAAAGGCGGGTCTTTTAAAATAAGTTTTTACTAAAATAAAATAACAAAAAGATAATTATGTTGAAGTCTTTTAATCCAAAATAGCTACATTAATAGACATTGTTTTTCAACAAAAAGAAAATTACAAGCCCATTGTATGCTCAACCTATGACTCATTCCCTTCATCGTAACACATCAATATGTTGTTCACCTAATTCATTGAAAAAGAAATCAAAATTAGATAATAATCAAAACAAATAATTCAAAAGACAAGCTACAGAATCTTTTGATTCTATAGTTGGTCTAAAATAAAATAAAAATCAAAATGAATTTACTTATTATCCAAACAGAATAAAATCGTCAAATACAAAGGAACTATTTACCAATTTAGAAATTCGAAAGATAGGCATCACATAGATCTGAGTTTATAACAGTATTGGAATTGGTTGAATTTTTAATAACCACATTCTCAGATCTCTTAATACGCTTATTGTCCCTATGTGAAGTCGATCGAACACAAACTCTCAGCTCATCATTTTCCCTCTCAAGGGATGAGTTCCGAGCGACCACTTGGTTCAACTGCGCCTGTAGATAAGGAATATCTCGATAATACCTTTCAATCCATTCAAAACATGTATCACAGTGCACTGTCTCAATGCTTGGTAAAGGCCGAGCCTTCTCTGTAGTGGGTAACTTACCCTATTCCATGGTTCTTCTGAGATCATGTTGAATTCCATAAAAACCTTGTTGTTTCTTTAAGAAAGGGGGCATATTCGATATGGAATCGAATTGTGGTGCATCGGCATTGGTATCATCCTCAGAAATATGGTCATTGACATCAATAATAGGGATAGGTTTTCCATGATCATGATGTCGATTCCCTAGCATTCTGGATATGAGTCGACTAGGTCTTTTGTTTTTAAAATCAATGTCTGGAATTCTCTGTGTTTTTCTCCTACCCTGTTTCTTGATTTTAACTTCAATTAAATCAACCATAACTGGCTCAGGACTAGGAACAGCAAGGACCTTATCCTTTAGATCATCCAATACATCTTCTAAGGATTTCTTGGGAATAAAATTGTGCCTCGGGTTTTTTCCTTCGGACGACTTATGGAAAACAACAGGGGTTTTAGTTATAGACACAGGGCTTCCTTGCAATTTGACATGTAGGTTTTCCAGAGAAGGGGTTGGTAGGCAAGGGATGGAGGGTTGATCAGAACGCGCAAGTGAGTCTATCTCGGTTTCAGGTGGAGCGAACCCATTCCTAGTCACGAATTCTTTCCAATTATCCCCAACTTTAGACAATTATGAAATGACCAGAATTCGAATCAGGTCATGATGGAATAAACTAGACTGTGCATTTAGGTTTTTCCTTTGGTAAAATTTGGCCATTTTTTGTAGGATCTTAAGTAGGTAGAATGACATATTTAAACCAAAACCTAAAAATACCATCAACAAACGGACATGACACATGAAACCTAGTATGTATCTACCCTCACAGGTGACAAACTGCTTAAGTATCAACAGTAAACCATGCCATCCTGGTTTAAATAAAACAATTGGTGTACCTTTTACATTGTAACGTGATCTCTTGGAATCCATTAGTAGGTGCCAAGGGATGCCTTCAAACTTGAGGGTTTTAAACCAGCGATCTCCTTGGGGAAATCCAGTGGCCTCTGCAATTGAACCCTTGGACACTTCCAAATGTAAATCTCCTATCTTAGCCTTAGCACCATTGAAAGTTTGGGCAAAGTCTTGAGTGACCTTGAGGTTAAAACCATCGAATATTCTTATGAACCCATCCCAACCATAATCCACGAGATCATCCATAGCATTGTCATGTGATAGGAGAGCTTCTAAACCATTTGGCTCCATACTCACCACAGGCGCCATCGGTTTGGTCACGAAAAACTAGTAGGAGTAGCAAAGGGAGGTGCGTGTTTGAAACCACATGAAATAGAGGGTAAGCTCCGCATTTTCGGAGGAGACCCGATACCTAAGGCTTCGAGATAAATCCACCATAGCGACCACTCATACTGTTGAGTGGATGTTGAACCAGAGGACATGAAAAAATGAAAATGACCTTGTCTAATGACTACCAAACCCAAAAATGAAGACTTACCACCTGAGGAAATGAATGCAAGCTTGTGCTAGCAGGATGAAGGAGTAAGTGTTTGAAGGCATGAATCTCAGTCCTGTACTATAACAATGAGATGACGATATGACTACAAGGGATGGCATTCATATTTCAAATTACACCTTAGTGATCGTTTGATGCGTGATTGTAGATGTGGTAACATGATAATCAAAACATCCAAAGAATAAAATGCCTAAGGCATACCCCCAAGGTGGAAAACTCATGAGCTAATGGTAAGAAAGTAACCCATAATATGATAGGTTCACAAGTTTTTAAGGTTGTTAAAATTATTAGATGCCCTTAGGTGTTTATCCAATTTTATAAAGGGAAACTCTATAAACTGTATGATGCGTACAAACCAGAGCTTGTTCTAATTTCATTCTTACAGTCATGAAACTGAACCAAAAAACGAGAGATTAAAAGAAATGAAATCACACACAACTAATCAAACGAATTTTTCAAAAAAAAAAGATGATAGAAATCTTTGAAAATATAAAGAGGCAGCTACAGAAAATTTTATCCCATTAAGATGATATTTTACAATGATAAAATCGACATGAATATATGGTTGCCAACACCCCCCTCTCAGTAATCCAACAATTATATATTCCAACACTCTCCCTTAATGAATACTTATCTAAATATCTATGTGATCATATTTTCATGTGCTTCCTCTTGTACCTGTATCTGATTACTAACGTCCATATAAAAATAAATCCATCTACCGGAATACATGGGTCATCAGTCGTTGTAATTGCCAGTTCTCTAGGAATCCTTTTTAGCTACATGGTTCATTCAACCATTCTTCCTCATACATGCCCCTTCATCACATCATCATCAACCTAGGTTTATTTCGGCTTACCCATAACCATGCTCTGGCTTTTCTCAGATTACCCTCAACCATGCACCAGGTTTTCTTGGATTACCTGTAACCATGCATCAGGTTTTCTCGGATTACCTGTAACCATGCTCTGGGTTTTCTCGGATTACCCTCAACTATGCACTCTCAAGTAGTTTTGACCACAAACCATCCTTTACATAGTGGTTTTTAGATCACCACGAACTTTTCACATTCGGGGGTATACAATGGCTAAGGTACATAGTATTCTCTAGGACCACTACATCAAAATATCATAGACTTGCTTTCAATTACATGTGTGACTCAATTTCAAATAACTTAAATGACATAACTATGCACACCTTCAAACAAAAAATATCACAACTCAATCTCACTTTTGTGTCAAATTAGACTATGTGTGAGTACGACAGAATGGGCACGTACACCTCACTTCGCTATAAAACCTCCATGCAGTCTATATGAGAACTTCTTGAACATTCTCTTCTTCGAAAACATTGCACTGACATCCACATCCATGTCTGCCAAGACTGGAGCTATCTCTAAATTTCTCAACGATGACAAATCACATGGATTCTCCACGTCAATAGTTTTGGGAGCGATTCCTCTTCTTATGACTCAATCTTTGCAAAACAACAGCTCTTCTCTCCAAATGTCATGAACTCTTCTGACAGCAAATGGGTTCGATCAATAGTGGACGCACCATTCAATAGTCCATGTTCCAACAGACATACTCTTCAACAATAAAAATAAATGCCCTTTGTTGTCGCAAGAGTTGGTTCTAGGTTGTAATAGAACCAAGCCTTAGCACATTTTAAATGAAATAAATTTTGTCACTCAAACTTGACTTGGGTTGCATGCAAGTAAATTCCAAGATAACCTCGAACCACTTTTGATTGGAAACTTCCCCTTCCAACCCGAGAGGGATCTCTCGAAAATATGTCACAATAGGATATTCAATAAGATTAACAGTGGGTAGATCTGTGGGTAACAGAAAGTTTTGGGTTTTTAGGGTTGATGGGTTGGACCGAAAATTAGTCCATTGGGCATGGAGTCAAATGATCAAGCAAGTAATAAGAGTGTTTCGGCAATGGAAATCCATGGAGCAGAGGTGGGATAGAAGTTGATTACAGAGGGAAGGATTTATAAAAAGTATGGCAGCAGAATAAAGAGAAAACATATCAAAATGCAAGGAGCACTTAGCAATGAGTGAATTCCAAGCATAAATTAGTGGAAAGAGATAGTTGGGGCACAGCATCTAGCAAGGATGAATTTTGAACCTTCATATCACTCCAAGAAACAACCTATAACCTGTCCAGAAACAGAGCATCTAGCAAACTGATGAATTCCATTACAAACAAAGTTACAAATCGAGAAGCAAATGTAAATAAAACCAAGTTAAATGATGTGAAAACGAAGCAATAAGACATTCTCTGCAAGCAACATCACAAGAATCTCTGATATGGATAAAACATGCTTCTGCAATCTTATATTAAACTAAAAATGAAAGATACAGCCTAGGAGTACTACTCCTGTATGTCTTTCCTCCTTTCATCCCATGTTACAAAGATGCCTCATATAGGTCTTGAGGTCGAAAATCCTCCCAAAACAACAGTTACAATCAATTCTTGAAACCAACGGCCATAGAAGATGGGCCAAACTGCTGAGAAATGAGGTTGCAGTTATGGTTATTTATGTCTCGAATCGTGACATATGTGCATAAACTGAAAGAGGCTTTTGTGCCTCTATTTGTTCGGAGAAAAAACCTCTCTCAGTTCCCTGATATCCGTTTTCATTTTTCCCAAATCTACATTTAACAAACATGTGTCAAAACAGGGAAAATGAAATCCGAAATTAGGGCTCGGAGATGGATTCAATTCTCCCAATATGTGACACCTATAGGAAAACTAAAAGAGGCTATTGATCTATTATGTGTTAGGCACAAAATCCTCCAAGCGTTTCTCAAAATGATACTCTATTCGCTCAGAATCCTCATTTGAAAATGATGACTCAACATAGTAAAAATGCCATATTTCTAAAAACGAACCTCATCTTACGGGGGACTTTTGACTGCCTTAACAAGATCAAAATGAAATTCTGAAGACACCACTGAAAATCTTAGGATTTTTAGATGTCGATCGACTATTCGAACGTGAAAAAACGGCCTCTCCACGACTGAGAAAATTGTGTTTTTCTAAAGCAATTTTGCATATGACTGGAGTCAAAATTTCGCGTTTTTGAGATTCGGGGAAATGAAGCAGTGGTTATTAAAATCTTCACATCGGCCAAATTCCCGATGGCCAAATCCTTGAAATAGATTTCAGCTTTTACATTGCACTCTTCTGGGCCTTCAGGTTTCGGGTATCATGTCCTCAAGAGTTATGACATGCAAGGAATCCTGAATCGCGAAATCGCGATGGGATTAATTAGTTGATAATCATTTGTTTTAATCTCTTAATTAATCACGATTAGCAATTAATCTTTAACCTTTTGTGGATTTAAGTGTTGGGACTTCGATAATACTTGACACGAGAAATCCTGAATCGTGAAATTGCAATGAGATTTATTAACGTTAATCTTTCTTAATCTTTATTTGACCCGGCTTATCCTTTAATAATTTAGTGAATTCGGGGATCGAGGCTGTAGTTATTAAGATATCTGCGTCGGCCAAATCCCTGACAACAAAAAACCCGGACTCGTGAGATTTTTTTCCATGTGGCTTAATGCTCGGGGTATGCAGTTGTCCCACTGCCAATGCGTCCATTCATTCTCCTAAGTGATCGAAAGACAAAATTTCAATATTGGTTACAACAGAGGCTCCATCTAGGGATGGTGCTTTCCTGCAAAGCGCCAAGAACAGTAGACCACGTGCCTTCATCCATTAGGCGACCTAAAATCATCCTTATCAAATTTTGAACTCTTTCACTTTACTTGTACCTTTCCAAAACAAAAAACTGCTTATGCATTCATTGGGCTATGGAGTCGTAATGCTTTAAAAAAAACCATACTGGATTCCAAACTAAACCGAAAACATATTGAAAACCATTGTTGTACTCTAGTGCTCAAAGTCGAGCTTATTTATATACATCGCCTACTCTAACCAATATCACTGCTTTGTTCAAGTATAGAAAAACTTCCAAATCAACCAAGCAAGTATCCAACTAACAAACTTAATTATACTTCCATCTTTGAGCAAAAGGATGACAGGAGCAGCTGAAAATTTCAAAACATGCCCTGGGAGCAAGTACTTATAGTTTTGAAATTCAGACTTCAAGAAGTTGGAAATAACAAATTCAGTCCCCCATTTTGACTCCATATAAATTGCCACTGGATTGTAGAAGGGAAGAGATATACCACTTTCACAATTAATCCATACTTCCTCTTGTTGGGCAAGTTGTCTGAAATTTTTTTGCGCACTTTGTCCACTGCTGATTTTTTCTTCCATTGGTGCAAAAATGTCGCATTGAAACTTACTGGTCTGTTGCTCAACGGTTGCTAAACAGGGAGGAGAGATTAATTGTTTCAATAACCCCTCCTTATGTCCTTCATCTATTGTCCAAAGATCTTCTTGGTAGTTGTCATACAGAGGTTGATCTCTTTCAGGATATTGTTGATTGCTTTCCTGTTGAACCAAAGTTTATTCTTGCTCATCATCTTCAGAAACACTTTCATCAGATTCATCAAACAAAGGAGGATTGTCATAAATTTTCGTGTGTGATGAAAAATAAATCTGCTCTTCTTGTTCTTCTAGATATTCATCATAAACAGGTTCAGCAGATAACTCGGAAGTGTCATCAGTCAAACAAATGCTAGGAATATCAATTGTGAAGTTGTCTATCTCAGATCCATACTCCTCCAAATCATAGTCTAAAGCATCTTCGAACAACAAAAATTCTTCAAGGTTATTAAACATGACAGCCCTATCTTCTTCATGAAACAAAACAATGTCTACAAGATGATCCTCTGGTAGGAAATCATCATCATAAATTGGTTTACTAACTTCCTCTAAAGTCCCATGATTGTCATTATTTAAACTTAGATTTTCATTTTCAGCAATAGAAGAAGTTTCACTCACATGTTCATGACTGTGTGAATGCTGCAAGTTTGTGTAAGAAAGGGTTGTAACATAATTGTTCAGGAGAAGATCTATCTCTTATTTTTTTAAAGGATGAGGTGGTCTATGCAATTTCTGGATCAAGCAACTGTTGTTTTCTTTCTCTTCTGCATGTTGACCATGATGTTGAATATCTTCTTCTTGAATGTGATCACAAGAGATATCATATCCTACTTTTTTTCATCCAACTCTTCTTCATATTGATTATCTTCATCGACTTGAGAAATTTATGATATTCCTTCCTCCTCTTCAAGAAGATGTGTTTGATCTGTTTGTCTTATGAATTTTATATTACAGCAATCTTCAAAAAGTATTTCAGCTAAATAGATTCTTTTACAGTGCTGATGAAAAAGTATGTGAAAATCTTTCAATGAAGGAATACTGGAATGAGGTAAAGATTAATACCAGAGTCTAGCATCGCTTTCCAACGAAAACATAAACAGTTTCATGAGGACATCTTCATGATGTATATTTAATTCATCCATGAACTTGTGGATTTCAAACAAGTGTTGGGCGGGATTGTCATTCGCATATTCTCCAAATTTAGGAAGGACATCTTCCCAAACTTTAATATCTGGAACAATGTTTAGAAAACCATAAACATTTGCAAAGTCCAGAGGAGCCATTGAATCATGTAGAGTCTTCAAACCAAGGAGTCGCCAGGTGAATGATCATAGCCAATTGAATGCCTATCTCTTTTTCACCATCAAGAAATAGATCTGAACTTTTTGTCATATCCCAGGGAAGATAACTTCTTTCCTCTGTCCCCGACAACGGCGCCAGAAAATGTTGTCACAAGAGTTGGTTCTAGGCTGTAATAGAACCAAGCCTTAGTACATTTTCAATGAAATGATTTTTGTCACTTAGACTTGACTTGGGTTGCATGCAAGTAAATTCCGAGATAACCTCGAACCACTTTTGATTGGAAACTACCCCTTCCAACCCGAGATGGATCTCTCGAATATATGTCACAATAGGATATTCAATAAGCTTAACAATGGGTAGATCTGTGGGTAACAGAAAGTTTTGGGTTTTTAGGGTTGATGGGTTGGACTGGAAAGTATTCCATTGGGCATGGAGTCAAATGATCAAGCAAGTAATAAGAGTGTTTCGGCAATGGAAATCCATGGAGTGGAGGCGAGATAGAAGTTGATTACAGAGGTAAGGATTTATAAAAAGTATGGTAGCAGAATAAAGAGAAAACATATCAAAATGCAAGGAGCACTTAGCAATGAGTGAATTCCAAGCATAAATTAGTGGAAAGAGATAGTTGGGACAGAGCATCTAGCAAGGATGAATTCTGAACCTTCATATCTCTGCAAGAAACAACCTATAACCTGTCCAGAAACAGAGCATCTAACAAACGGATGAATTCCATTACAAACACAGTTACAAATCGGGAAGAAAATGGAAATAAAACCAAGTGAAATGATGTGAAAATGAAGCAATAAGACATTCTCTGCAAGCAACATCACAAGAATCTCTGATATGGATTAAACATGCTTCTGCAATCTTATATTAAACTAAAAATGAAAGCTACAGCCCAGGAGTACTACTCTTGTGTATCTTTCCCACTTTCATCCCATGTTACAAAGATGCCTCATATATGTCTTGAGGTCGAAAATCCTCCCAAAACAACAGTTACAATCAATTCTTGAAACCAATGGCCATAGAAGATGGGCCAAACTGCTGAGAAATGAGGTTGTAGTTATGGTTCTTTATCTCTCGAATCGTGACAGATGTGCATAAAATGAAAGAGGCTTTTGTTCCTCTATTTTTTCAAATCAAAAACCTCTCTCAGTTCCTTGATATCCATCTTAATTTTTCCCAAATCTGCATTTAACAAACATCTGTCAAAACAGGGAAAATGAAATATGAAAATTAGGGCTCGGAGATGGATTCGATTCTCCCAATATGTGCCACCTGTAGGAAAATTGAAAGAGGCTAATGATCTCTGATGTGTCAGACACAAAATCCTCCAACCGTTTCTCAAAATGATACTCCAGTAGCTCAAAATCCTCATTTGAAAATGATGACTCAACACAGTAAAAATGTCATATTTCTGAAACCGAACCTCATCTTGCGGGGGGATTTTGACTGCCTTAACAAGATCAAAATGAAATTCTGAAGACACCACTGGAAAGATTAGGATTTTTAGATGTCGATTGACTATTCAAACGCGAAAAACGACCTCTCCACGGTTGAGAAAATTGTGTTTTTCTAAAGCAATTTTGCATATGAATGGAGTCCCGATTTTGGGTTTTCAGGATTCGGGGAAACGAAGCAGTGGTTATTAAAATCTTCATGTTGGCCAAATCCCCGATGGCCAAATCTCGGAAATAGATTTCGGCTTTTACATTGCACTCTTCTAGGCCTTCAGGTTTCGGGTATCATGTCCTCAAGAGTTATGACATGCAAGGAATCCCGAATCACGAAATCGCGATGGGATTAATTAGTCGATAATCATTTGTTTTAATGTCTTAATTAATCGCGATTAGCAATTAATCTTTAACCTTTCGTGGATTTAAGTGTCGAGACTTCGATAATACTTGACGCAAGAAATCTCGAATCGTGAAATTGCGATGAGATTTATTAATGTTAATCTTTCTTAATCTTTATTTGACCCGGCTTATCCTTTAATACTTTAGTGAATTTGGGGATCGAGGCTGTAGTTATTAAGATATGTACGTCGACCAAATCCCCAACGACAAAAAACCCGGATTCGTGAGATTTTTCTCCATGTGGCTTAATGCTCGGGGTATGCAGTCATTCCACTGCCAATGCTTCCATTCATTCTCCTAAGTGACCGAAAGCCAAAATTTCAATATTTGTTACAACACCCTTTTCCAGTTATCTAGAATATACTTTATTGTGATTGGTTCAAGCTTGACACGATGGCTTCAAGTCGTGAACTCTCCAACAATGATGGTAAATACATATTATGAGTTCAACTTTATTCAAAAATCAATTCATCACAACCTGAGATCGTCGTTTCTTTCGAAGCTGAGGACATTGCAATGGATTTGAAAATACACCGAAGTCTTCCCTCTCTCTTGTGCTCCCGCTGGTTTTACAATCTGACATGCAGCAAGCCTCTGAGCGCCCCGCCTCATGTGCTACAATATATGCCTTGTATTTATCTCATTTTAGAGCTCCACTTTCAAGAACAACGATTCTTTGATCTTACTCGGTTCTCGTTTTATCTCGCCTGGTGCCTATGGGCCCGCTCCAGATCTGAGCACCCGAGATCTTATTTTCATAAATATAAAGAAAATATTTTTTTTTCTTCATTCCTCTTTTGTTTTGCTCAACGTTTGCTTCTTTTTTTTTTCATATCGACCTTTTTGATGTCACTAGGGGGGCTTGCTCGCTCGAGAAATTTTTTGTTGTTGTTCTCGGTACCCTGCGCGGATCGATCTTCTTCAAACAATCTTCACTCATGATTTTCTTATTGGGGATAGCTCTCTTACAGTGAACAATTCCTTCAATGATCTCTT
>JASDQU010101796.1:73470-84254 GCA_032191745.1 Picea mariana | reverse complement strand
CCTTGGGTCTTTAGTCTTTCTGCCTCTTCCTCCCTTGCTTCTTTGCGAGACTTTCTTCCTGCACTTTTAGCTGGCCTTTCTATGATCTCGTCCTCCGAGGAGCTTGATGGATCTAGTACTTTCTTTCTAGCTATATTAGCATATGAGGGAGAGGGGGCTAATTCCAAGGTTCCTGCTGTTTGCCCTTGTTCCCCTGTGTCTTTCCCATTTGGGGGGGGACTTGGTTGTTCCTTGCTGTCCGTGGTTGTTTCTGGTTCTTATGTGTCCTTGTTGGGCTTTTCTGTTTGAGGTCCTGGTTGCGGCGTGGGGTTGGAGCTCCCATCGCCGATTTTCTCTTGCTCAAGTTGCCCGAGGTTGCCATTCTTCATTGTTCCTTTGCTTATGGATTTTGCTGTCCCTGTTTTCTGGACTGCGATCCACTGATTTGCTTTCGCGTTCTCACTCTCTTCTTCATTCTTTTTTTTGCAGTGCCTTGCGAAGTGGCCATAGCCGTGGCAGTGCCAACATTTGAAGGGTAGCTGCTCATAATCTAGCTCCTGAATATGCGTCCAGTCTGCAACAGTCAGTTTGATTGCCTCTGGTAATCCCACTTCCAGATCAACCTCCACGCAGATCTGTGTGCATGAGTACTGGTCTTTTCTCGCTGCTTGGTCTATGTACCTTCCGAGCGTATTGCCGATTGCGTGCAATGATTTTTGGTTTCAGTAGTGTAAAGGGAGATGAGGTAGACGAACCCACACGGGGACAGCAGAGGGCACATCCTGGGCTGGGTCGAAATCTGGGGTCCATTTGTTCAGATATAACCCCTGTGGCCCCATGAAGTATGGGCCGTTTCTGAAAATGAGGTTTTTGTCTTCAGGGTTTTTGAAGTCGAATACAAAGTATCCTTTCCCTACAAAATGACTCTTTATTCCTTCTGAGATGAGCGGGCTCTAGTTCCTCTGCACCCAAGCTTCGACGGATTTGGGAGAGGGCCAGAGCCCGATGAATTGCCCGATAAGTCCTCTGTCTACTAGATTGACTGTCGTTCTGCAAGTTTCTTCTAGAGGCAGTTCAACGCTTGGGATGCATTCCAGTTTCTTTACGAATTTCTGTTGTGCTGCTGACGACGGTCTCTTGGAGGCTTCAGCGACGAGCTTCCTGAAGGCATCGAATTCTGGCAAAGGGGGAGGGGTGGGGACGGCGCCCCCACCAACGTCCATGGCTGGGGAGCCCTTGTTCACTGCACTGTGCACGCGTTAGGTCGCGTCCTCACGCCCCTGCTCGCTCTTGTTCACTGTTCGCTGTTTTTTCCTAAAACTAAATATTATCATGATCCCTTGTCGTCCAATTTTATGTGCATAATGAGTTCCATTTTTTTTTGTAAGAGAATATTTGGAAATTAATATTTAATGCTAAATTAATTATTTGTACCCAATAGGAAAATTCAATGATTACATACATTTGAAGCACGTTTTGTTGAGATGGCTCCTCCTACGATGCAATTATGTCCATTTCTTTGATCATCTCCTTGTACACTTTTTTGGACATTCCTACTGACATATTTCAGATATCAACTCGTTGGTCCTCTGAGATTTTCATAATTTTCGTAAGAAAATAACATGACAATAAAGTATTTTTATATTGATATATGAAAACTAAATATGACAAAATTGATCTATTAATAAATGAATACTTTGTAATAAATATATATATATATATATATATATATATAGATAGATATTCTAAAAAAGTGTTTTTAGGAATATTATTTTTTGAATGATTATTTTTTGTTGTTGTATGTTTTTGCTATTGCAAGTCTGACAAGTCTCATTGACTATTGCTCTGGAAATGCTTCATGTAGTTTAGATATAACCTGGCTCTTGGAATCATTAGATCGATTTTTATATTGTAAGTGGAAAGTACGTCTATTCGTTCATTCCACTATATCCATCATAGTTCTATAAAAGTTTCGCCCCCTTTGATTAATCTTCAACACCACTCCAAATGAGCTAAGGACCAATTCATCGTCATTTACATCTTCTATATTAATTAATTTTGTTTTGTTAGGATGACATTTTGTTCCCTCGTTGTTGGTGCCTATAGAACATTAAACATATGTGAATTAATAGATTGTTTGAAACATGTAATCTAATATTCTTAATTATATTATTAATGAAAATTCAAAAACAAAATTCATATTGAATAATATTTTTTCATCCACCTAATTCATCCTTTTGCAATTTTCCCATCAAGCTTTTACGCTCTTCTGCACTTAGATCATAAATAATCTTATTGAGCTTCCTCATTTTGTGGCCCTACATGACACACACTAACCAATACATATTATTTAAACTTACATATAGTTCAACCATATTAATTTTGTATAGAATTTACAGAGAACCTGTCTTTTTTTGTTTTTCCAGATGTGTCATCATTCTGTCAACCAAAACTTTTCTTATTTAAACTCTTCTCACTCATTTTTTTTATCAATATACAACCTATACCATTCAATACAAAAATTATTAAATATATTTTATAAATAAATCACATAATTTTAGTGAAAAAAATCGTTGTAACCGGTGTGCTTTGTAATACAAAGCATCGGTGTGTTTATTACATAAAACACACTAGTGCGTTCAATACAAAAATGCACCGTAGAGTTCAATTCACTTTTTCTTTAAATTGTGAATTACAATAGTGCGATATATATAGAAGACATCACAATGACTACAGTAAAAAACAAAAACATAGTAAAAAAATCAAACATTCATAAAAAAAAAACAATAGAAAAATTACACACCGATGAAAAGAATTTTTTTTTTTTTTTTTTTTTAAATTATGTGATAACATTTCTTGTGTTGTTTAGATGAGAAAACATTGACAATATTTTTTTTTATGCACCAGATTTTTTAATATTAAAAATAAAATAAAAATGGCTTTATAGATGCTCCTTAGACATAAACGCACAGGTGCGTTTTGTCAAAATGAGGCACCAGAAATCAGAAAACGTTTAAAAAAAATGTCAAATCAGAAACCATTAAAAAAAAAGAAAGTTAGAGGGCCGACTATGTTTGGGATTTGATGCAATAAGTAGTCCCTTTGCATCACATGCCAAACACTTATATATAGAAAAACAAACTCATTAGATCTAAAATGCCTAAAACGAAAAGCCTTAGTTCTGAAGTGATAGAGGGAGTTAAACCCTAGGGTGAAATTTTGAATTCATGTAAGAAAAAAAAAACAAGGATTTAAGGTAAGCATGAAAAAAAAATCTTTTTAATTTTAATAAAAATCCAAATAGGAATACAATTTGTAAGAATTTTTATTATCAAAATCAACAGTAAAATTTAAATTTTTTACTATGTAGGGTTATGAGTGAATCACCTGATCCAGGTGGATATTGATGGCCATCCACCTATTCCACGGGCTCAATTTCCATCTTGGCAGTTTTTTCAGCAGTTTTTTGGGTTCCAAACTTCAGGGGCCGTTTTGAGGCCCTAAACGACGTATTTTTGGGGGATTTTGGGCATAGGTAGCTGTCGAAGGCACTCACATGGCCCAGTAGAAAATCATTCTTCTCTTTTAAACCTTTCCAACGGTGTATCAAGCGCCCCAAATGAAGATTGTATGCAAAAATCACGCCCCCAGGAAGTTGATGTGTCAACTACCCCAAACCTTTTGGCTTTTCATCTTTCGGAGTTAGGATTTTGGATTTTACTTATGTTAAAAAGGCTTTTGGAGCCTCATTGTAACAATGATCTTCTTGCGAATGCAAGTAGCCGTCACATCTCTTCTCAGAGATAAGTTGCCACCATTCTAACGAGTCTTTCACTCTGTATTTTTACAGTCTCTGTACATTTTTTTCATTAATAGAAATTGTGTATTACTGTATTTCTCTGTTTCTGGTAATATTTATGTGTATTTCATTGTAGTATCTCTACTTTCATTTCGTTCTAAAAAATAATCTGGATCAATAGTATTAGAGCAGGCTGCTCTTGATCGTTTTCAGTGCATGTCCCAGACAAGGTCCAAGTGTAGCAAGTTGGGTCTCGAGCTTGTCTCTTTTTAGGACAATCGCTCTCACACGCCCAATAAATCCTCCATGGCGGAAGAAAAGAAAAATGATGGAGCATATCATTCTATCAATTTGTTGCTTGAGCAAGCTCTCACGTGACAGGGAGACGAAATGATGGAGAATTTTTCCCACATCCTTCAACGCTTGCCAATAGCAACAAACGCATCTTCATCAAGCAACCACCTTGGAGGCACCTCGCCTTTCAAGGTACAAGTTAATTTTAACATTCCCATATTTGAAGGTCAGATAGATGTGGATGGCCTAGAAAAATGGTTTAATCTACTAGAATGTTATTTCTTTGATAGGGAAAATATCATCTTCGCACTCCTTAAGGCTTTCCCCCATGTCAAACATTGGTGGGAAACTTATTGGGAGCAAAGCTCCACAGAGGAGTTTGGAATATAAGGGGCTGAGACCACTCGGGATTTTTTTTTGGGTGCGGTAAAGACACAGTATTACCCTGTTGGAAACTATGAGGACCAATATATGAGATGGACAACACTGAGGCAAGAGAGGGGTCAAGCAGTTCCGGAGTTCACCAATACCTTCCATACCTTGCGCACCAAGCTGGGTATCAAAGAATCTGAATGACATTTGGTTCTGAAATACCGTGGGGCTCTACACAGATACATCCAAACATAAATGGATTTTCTGGACATCTCATCACTCGATGTTGCTTATCAATATGTTGTTAAAATTGAGCAGAAATTTAAGCACCAGAACAAACGAGAGTTTGGGTCTGCAAATCCACAACAACCAAAGTATGATAAAGATGGCCCTAATAAATAGTCTCCCGAAAACCAGTCCAAGACACAGAAAAAGAAGGGTCACGGGAAGACGAAGAAGGACACCGGAAAATGGTGTGATTTCCACAAAATCCCCTGGCACAACACCGATGAATGTCACTCAAAACAATCATTGGTGGCCGAAATCAAAGACAAGGAGTCGACCCCTAATTCATAATCTGATTCAGAAAATACTGACAAAAGACAGATCATCGACGCAGACCCCATTGCTATTGTCGCGACCACAACAATTCAACCAGAAGAACCAACAGATCCTGAAGAGGGGGAGCGCCTTTTTCATTCACATATGTGGGTGAAGGGGACCCTGTTGCATTTTATTGTCGATAGCGGAATCTAGAAGAACCTCATCTCAGTAGAGGTCATCAAACAGTTGGGATTGTCGACAACACCACACCCACATCCATACAACATCGGGTGGCTTCGCCAGGGACGAGATCTTCGTGTCAGCCAATAATGTCGATTATCATACGACATCCAACCCTTCAAGGATGAGGTATTATGTGATGTTGCCCCATTGGATGTCTGTGATGTTCTCTTGGGCCAACCATATATGTGGAAACACCATGTTGTTTATGAGTCTCGACCCCGCAGTGTCATTGTTTCTCTAGGGGGTCATATCTACAAAATACTGGAGGTAGTTCCGACTACTGTTCCACCTAAACAGTGTCGCAAGGTAGTATCTCATACTACAAAATTCATCTTCTTCAGAAGGACACTAGAACCACTACAGCCTCGCCCCAAGCACCTTCTATCCAAGAGAAGCAGGTCGACAAGGTTGCAACAAAGCACAATGATTCCTTCTGCACACAGTCCTCTCATGTAGCTCTATTGGTTGAACAGACTCAGCCTCGCCAACAACAGGTTCGTGACAACCATCCACAAACTAAGCAGTGCGACATCTCCAACAACGCAAGCAACTCGCCAAAATTCAGATTCAACAAACGCTTCCCTCTCTCCCTTGGGAACTCAACGCAATGGAGATCATTGCTTCATAAGGAGGGAGGATTGATCCAGGTGGATATCGATGGCCATCCACCTACTCCATGTGATCGAAAAACAGTTTTCCTGGCAGTGTTTCGGCTTTTTTTGGGTTCCAAACTTTCGGGGCCGTTTTGAGGCCCTAAACAACGTTTTTTAGGGATTTGGGGCCCAGGTGACTACCAAAGGCAATAACATGGGCCAGTCGAAAATCATTCATCTTGGTCAGACCTTTCCAACGGTGTATTGAGAGCCCCAAACGAAGATCGTATGCAAAAGTTACACCCCCGAGAAGTTGATGTGTCAACTACCCCGATCAGGGCCCACAAACCTTTTGGATTTTGGGGTTAGGGTTTTGGATTTTACTTATGTTAAAAGGGCCTTTGGAGCCTCATTGTAACAATGATCTTCTTGTGAATGCAAGTAGTCATCACATCTCTTCTCAGAGATAAGTTGTGACCATTCTAGTGAGTCTTTCACTATGTATTTTTATAGTCTTTGTACATTTCTTTTATTAATAGAAATTGTGTATCACTGTATTTCTCTGTTTCTGGAAATATTTATGTGTATTTCATTGTAGTATCTCTGCTTTCATTTCTTTCTCAAAAATATTATGAATCATCACCATACCCTTCAAATCCTGATCTTCTGAATATTTATGTTGTTCCAAAGTATTCTTCTGCTCCACAATGCTCCCTGGTATATCTCTCTTCCAATTTTGTCTCCTGTGAATTTTGTCAAAATAGTGAAAATATTGAATACGTTCTTAATATTTAAAAAACTTTATGAAAAGGGTTTAGAGTGAATCACCATACCCTTCAAATTCTCATATTCTGAATAATATTGTGGTTCCAAAGTATTATGCTCCTTCACAATGTTCCTCCAGATGTCTCCCTTGTAAGTCTCTCCCTTGCAATTTTTTGCAAAATAATGAAACAATTAATAACTTTTTAGTATTTAAAGGACTTTATGAAATTCGATTCTCACTCTTTTTTTAACTTTTTCAGCACGATGGTCTGTTTATATCAGATGCACCGGTGCGCCCATATTCTGTCTGATGCACCGAAGCGTCCATATTACATTACGCACCAGTGCCTCCATATCATATTACGCACCGATAATATATAATTGTTTTTTATTAACAAAATCTTGAAACACAGTGTGGTTAATTTTTCAATGCACCGATGCTTATTGTTAATATGTGCACTGGTGCGTTTGTGGTTTATAAGCGCATTAGAATGGTTTTAAAGTTATTTGAACTTTTATTTGCACATAAAATAGTATATTCATCTCAAATTATCTTTTAGGATGAATTCACATGACTTACAATACTTTAGTATACATTTTATGTTTTACGTCGCCTTATTCTTAAAAAATGGTTTCAAAACTATATTCAAATTTAGATTGTGGTATGGTCCTCGAAATTTATTTTAGATATGTACAGAAAAAATTATTGCTAATTTTGCTAAAATGTAGGGAGAAAAACTTATAATATGATCAAATGGCCAATTATTCAAATTCCAGCCCATTCCATATTGCTCAAAGTAAATCGTGGAGTTCTTCCTTTCCATCTCCAGTAAGTTTAACTTATTTGATTTATGTTTCAATTATCTAATAGAATTTTTTTTATCCATGTCAATCTAAATAAAAATGTATTCAAATTTGCAGGATCCTGATTTAGAATCAAGTTCAGATGCATAAAATATTTCAGTATCGGTTCAAAAATGTCGAAAGGTCTTATCAAGAGCAACATACTGCAAGCAGTTGGTAGGTGAAAATGGGCAGCCACTTTACCCTTCCAATTGTGACATTCCATCTTCTAGCCGCAATCCTAGGTTGATGATGGTAATAATTGTTTGGTATAATGTAATTTGAACAAACAAATTATTGCATCAAGTGCTTACTAATATCATCGATGTACTAATGTTCAATATTTTTGAAATTAGGATTCTGATAATGAGTGACCTACCTACCATCTTTCATTGCACCCCACAACAATGCCAACCTGAGGCAAGGCTGCAATGAGAGCACAAATCGAAGAGGAAGTGTACCAAGAATGGTTGAATCAACTACCTATTCAATTCCCACTATGTTTAGATTCACCAATTATGAATGACTACAACAATAGTAGTTCTTCAGAAGTTGGCAATGGAGACAATCAAAAAGAGGTTGGTATGTATGATTACTTACAAGATATGACTGCCATGGAGACAATATTGTTAGACTCATTCTAGAACAATGAGCTAGGGGATGATGCTCATATCAGTGATACCATTTTCGAAAGCCTAAAATCTGCTTCCACCACCCCTCTCTTTGGACCTGGTGCCCAGTCAAAGTCTACCTAGCTTGGGACAACAATGTTATTGTACAAATTGAAAGCAAAGTTTGGCATGCCAAACACATGTTTCTCGGTAATATTGAGGTAATTAACCAACAAGTGCCTTATATTAATTTTGAGAAATCTTGTCACACAATCAACATTAGAAATTGTTGCTTTTATAAATGTTAAATGACCTTGTACATTTCTATTACCCACTAACTGTAGGTTATTGAAAGATAAGGTTCTTCCTAGTGATAATGTTTTGCGCAATAGCTGCGAAGAGGTAAAGCAATTGTTGAAAATGTTGGGTGTTAAGTATATATCATATCATACATGTCTGAATGATTGTATTCTATATAGAGGAGAATATGCAGACAAAGAGATATGTCCGAAATGTGGGCATGACAGGTACCATAAATCAAATAAAAAAGGTAAATTGCATGGTCCTCATAAGATATTGAGGCACATGCCTATAATCCCAAGGATTCAAAGGCTCTTTTGTTGCAAAGAATTAGTTATGTTGCAGGGATGGCATGCCTCGCACATAAGCGAGTCGGGAGCTATGTGAATCCCAAAATATTCAATATCCATGAAGCATATAGAGGATACATTGCCAGAAAAATTCAAGGATGAAGTATGAAGTCTATGACTCAGCATAGAAATGGATGGTGTGAACCCATATTCCCTCCAAAACACCAACTATTATGTTTGGCCTGTAGTAGTGATCAATAACAATACCCCCTCCCATGGTTGTCCATGAAGAATGAACATCTTGTGTTGGATCTTATAGTCCCTGGTAGAAGACAAGTGAAGAATATGGATGTCTATGTACAACCATTGGTAGATGAATTGAAGGAATTATGGGAAGGGATACATGTATACGACGTGTCAAGACCCATCACAACAAAGAGTTGTTTTACATTGTATGGAATATGTGATTACACCACACATGATTATCCAGGATTAGGAGTTTGCTATGGTAATTAACATGTTTATTGATTTGTTTATATACATAACAATATTTATTTGCATATTTAATTCGCTGTGATTGACGTTCTATTCTTAAACGCTAACATGCTATGTATACAATAATTTTGCAGGTCTTGTAACTAAAGGCTATCAGGTCTTGTGGACCTTCTCTAAAGGCTAGGTGGTCCAACCACCTACGAAAGCTAGTGTACAACTGCTTGAGGGTATTCCTCCTAGAAGAACACCCTTATAGAAGAGAAACGTTCGCTTTCAATGGTAAACCAGAGAGAACCCAAAGGCCTGCAATAATGACACCAGTAGAATGGCTTGGAGCATACGAGAGAGAGAAGGAGAAGGAGATTACAAAAATGTTCGATTCAAATGGGGATCCTATGTTCGATGATCCATAATTCTTCGACAACTATGTTGAGAAATTTCCCACTAGGATGAAAATGAAATCTACCTTTTATGAGCTCCCATATTGAGAGCATCTTAAGATTGCCCACTTACTAGATCCCATGCATATATTTAAAAATGTTATATCTTCTTTATGGAGGCACATATCATCAAAAGAAAGTGACACATTGGTTGTGAGGAGAGATATTCTTTCTTCAAAAACTAAAAGGAAACATTGGCCAAGAAACGAAAGTAGAGGAGAGGTTGGTCCCTTTTGGTCTTTCAAAGAAGGTGATGTCCCATGGATTTTGAAGAAAGAAGATATTTATTTGGCAAAGGAAGTTATATTGGGTGTGAAGGTGCCTTCTTTATATGGGTTTTCCCTACGACGTTGCTTCACTGTGCGTTAAGACCATTTGTCGGGGTTGAAATCACATGACCATTTGAACCTTCTAAAGGTACGACACATGTCAAAAATATGATTTTATTTTTTGTAATTTTTATTTTTATGCCATGAGATAAAAAAAATAAAAATTTGTATGTGTTTACTTTGTAGTGTCATTATCCTCTTCTCATGCATGGGTGTGTGAACCATGACTTCCCCTAGGACCTAAGCTGTGCCATATCTAAATTATCTGCATTTGTACGTTGGATCACATCAACGGAGATTCATATGGCTAGCATTCCATGGTGGCGTCAAGAGATAGCTGAGATTGTTTGTATTTTTGAGAAGGACTACCGCCGAGTTTCATGGACTTGTAGGTTCATCTTCTAATTCACCTAGTAGATGAGGTTGAATTAGTTAGGTTGGTCCCCTATCGTTGGATGTTCTTCTTAGAGAGGTACATGAAGAAATTGAAAGGATTTGTTCGTTAAAGGGAAAAACCCGAGGGGTTTATGGCAGAGGGGTACATATCATATGAGTCTTTCTATTATACCAGTGAGTATATCAAGCAGATCGACAACACACTAGGTGCATTGATTTGGGACGACAAAATGGATGAAGACAAAAGAGAAGGGGAACTTCTCCAAATGAATGGAAAAAGGCGCTTGATAAAGAGTAAGTGACTTATTGTTTGTCAAATTTCTACATAGTAACTATTCACACTGAACTTCATAATGTATATTTTCATGATCTCATATGTACTATATGTTGGTTTGATTTCATGAATACATTAGTGAATTCAAAAATTGATGCCACCAATAAATTCATTCTTTACAATTTGGAGACAACACAGCCGTGGGTCGCATTATACGA
>JASDQU010101796.1:53743-64969 GCA_032191745.1 Picea mariana | reverse complement strand
CCTGAGGGCAGGAGGTCTGCACCAGTTGTGGTATCAGAGAAAGGATTTATCTCTGTAGGCAACAGAGGTAGCAGAGTGCCGAGTTTTGCTTACAGACAGAGAGAAAGAGAAAACTTTGATACACACCGGTTGTGGTATCAGAGCTCAGAACAAATTCTTTGCTTTCTACAGTAGAGAGAAAAGAGGAATTTTACAGCCATGCCGCCGAGAAGAAGAGAAAGGCACGTACCTAATCCAACAGTGGAAAGGGAAATGCGTGAATTACGTGCCAAACTCGATGCTATGGAGACAGCACAAAGGCAAATAGTTGACACTGGGGATATCAATGAAGCTGGAAACGAAGGAGAAGAAGTTGCAGTCAAAGATGCTGCAGAGGAACGCCTATTCAGGGCTGTTGCAAGGATAGGTGCTAGGGAAAAAATGGACATTCCAATGTATGAAGGCAACCTAAACGTTGAAGAGCTTCTAGACTGGATTAGAGCTCTAGAAAAACATTTCAACTATGAGGATGTCGAGGAAGACAAGAAAGTCAAACATGTCGTTACTAGACTTAAAGGGCATGCAGCATTGTGGTGGGATGAATTGCAGGCTGACAGACGTTGCAAAGGCAAGCAGAAAATCAAGAGCTAGGATAGAATGGTTGCAAAAATGAAAGCCAAGTTTATACCCAGGGATTTTCAAATAAATTTGTTTTGGAGGATGCATAATTTGAGACAGAAGCTGATGTCAGTGAAAGAATACACTGAAGAGTTCTACAGGATAAACATTAGAGCAGGTCATCGATAAAGCGATGATGAGAAATTTTCCAGGTATATGAATGGTCTACGATATGACATTCAAGACGAAATGAGCATGATGATCATCTGAATCATAGAAGATGCTTATCATATGGCTCTAAAAGCTAAAGAGAAGCTGAGCCAAAAGCAAGGTCAAAGAGGCTGAGGCAGAAGTCAAAGAAAAGGCAAGACAATTGCCCAGGATATGACTCAGAAGCCTAAAGAAGAGGGGAAGAAACCTCAAACTCCATCTGAGAGAGGAGGAAGCTCATAGGGGAGGTAGTATGCTGATAGAAATACTTTTCCTCGAGCCAGAGGAAGAGGAAGAGGTAGAGGAGGTGAAGTGAAATGCTTTGTCTGTGGAAAAATCAGACATAAATCTTATGAGTGTCTACATAGGAAGAAAGATGGTGGTGAAACTCACATTGCCGAAGCTCAAGGATAGAATGTTTATGCAGAGGACATTGAGGGCAGAAGATATTTGATGATGCGGAAAGTTCTCTTGAAACTAGAGAAGGAGCCAGAGAACCTAGCCCAAAGAAACAGTTTGTTTCAGACTGCTTGCAAAACCAAGACAGGGTATGCAAGGTCATAGTGGACAGCGGTAACATAGATAATCTTGTATCTATGGAAATGGTAGAAACGTTGGAGTTGGAGACTGTTGCGCATCCAAGCCCATACAAAGTTTCATGGCTACAAAAAGGACATCAGGTCAATGTCACTAAACAATGTTTAGTTGAATTTAAAATAGGAGGATATAAAGATGAGGTATTATTTGATGTCATTCCCATGGATGTTTGTCATCTATTGCTGGGTAGACCGTGGAAATATGACATAAATGTGGTGCATGATGGGAGAAAGAACACGTACACTCTGGAAAAAAATGGTAGGACGCACATGTTGCTGCCAATTAAGGATAAAGAGGTGAAAACATAGATTAGAAACAATGTACTTCTCATGAGTGGGAAGGAACTTCTTAAGGAAGTCAAGAATAAGGAAGACACACAATTCATTTTGGTTAGGAAGCCCAGAATTGTTTTGAACAACACTAGGATAGATGATTTACCGGAAGAAATCTGAGAATTGCTGGAAGAATTTGTTGATATAGTAGTGGACGAACTACCTTGTTCGTTTCCACCTATCAGGAGTATAAGCCATCATATTGATCTTATACCTGGAGCCAGTTTTCCAGAAAAAGTAGCTTATAGGTTGACGTTGCAGGAGAACGAAGAAGTTAAGAGACAGGTCCAGGACTTAATGGGCAAAGGATTGATTCAGGAGAGCTTGAGTCCATGCTCTGTTACAACAGTGCTCAGTCCAAGGAAGGACGGTGGCTGGAGAATGTGTACAGACTCAAGGGAAATCAACAAAATTACCATCAGGTATAGATTCCCATTGCCAAGGATGGATGACTTGATGGATTGTTTGAGTGGAGCAAAGTTTTTTTCAAAGATTGATTTGAAAAGAGGATATCATCAGATTAGAATGAGAGAAGGTGATGAATAGAAGACAACATTCAAGATGAATGAAGGGTTGTATGAATGGCTTGTCATGCCATTTGGCTTGAAAAATGTGCCCAGTACTTTCATGAGGTTGATGAACGAAGTTCTGAGACATTTCATTGGGAAATCCGTCATTGTATATCTTGATGATATATTATTTTTAAGAAAAATTGAAGCAGGGCATTTGAAGCATTTAGCTGTAGTGATGAGGAGGTTACAGCAAGAGAAATTGATGATCAACATGAAGAAATCGTCATTTATAAGGACATAACTCATTTATTTGGGTTTTGTTATCTCTGCCAATGAATTGAAAATGGATCCAGAGAAGATAAAGGTGATTAGAGATTGGCCATCGTCGAAGAGTGTGTTTGAAGTTCGTAGCTTCCATGGTTTGGCTAGCTTCTACAATAAATTCATCTGAAACTTTAGTGGAATTAGCACACCGATGATGGATATGGTGAAGAAAAGACATAAATCTTTTCACTGGACGGAGGAAGCAGAGAAGAGCTTCAACCTGCTGAAGAAGAAGATCACTGAGCAACCAATTTTGGTTTTGCTAGATTTCAGCAAGACATTCCAGTTCAGGTGTGACACGAGTGGATTTTCCATTGGAGCGGTCTTAAGCCAAGACAACAGGTCGGTCACGTATTTCAGTGAAAAACTGAATGAAGAAAAGATTAAGTAGTCCACGTATGAAAAAGAATTATACACAGTCATACAAGCATTGAAGAAATGGAGGCACTATTTGGTTCCAAAAGAGTTTGTTTTGTACAGTGATAATCATGCTTTGCAATTCGTGACTCGACAGGAGAAGTTGAGCCAAAAACATGCTAAATGGGTTGAATACATGCATAATTTTACTTTTGTGATTAAGCATATTTTTGGAACTGCTAACAAAGTTGTTGACGCTTTGAGCAGGAAATGTTTGCTTATGCAGGAATTTAGAGTTAAGACTTTGGGTTTTGATAACCTTAAAGAAATGTACGGGGATGATCTAGATTTCAAAGAGGCATATGAGGCGTTTGAGAATCCAATTCTCAGGGACAGAAGCCAATGGACAGAGTACATGATCTAGGATGGATTATTGTTCAGGGGAAATCAACTATGTATTCCGAAATGCTCCATGAGGGAGAATTTGTTGAAGGAAAAGCACAGCGGAGGATTGGCCAGACACTTCGATCATGAAAAAACATTCTCAAAGTTGAATGGCTCATATTACTGGCTAGGGATGAGGACAGATGTGAAGAAATTTGTGGACAGGTGCAGAATTTTCCAGCACGCGAAGGGAAAAAGGAAGAACGCAGGGTTATATCATCCATTACCCATACCCGAAAGGTTGTGGGACACAGTGAGCATGGATTTCATATTAGGACTGCCAAGGAAATGGAGGGGATATGATTCAATCTTTGTAGTGGTAGACAGATTTTCAAATATGGCACATTTCATACCATGCCAAAAAACCAGTGATGCAACTCATATTGCGAACCTGTTTTTCAAGGAAGTCATCAGACTTCACGACTTGCCAAGGAGTATCATTTCTGATCGAGATACCAAGTTCGTAGGACATTTCTAGAGGACCTTATGGAAGAAGCTAGGGAAAAATTTGTCTTTTAGCTTAGTGTATCATCCTCAGATGGATGGATAGACAGAGGATGTGAACATGAGCTTGGGAGATTTGTTAAGGAGCTTAGTGACTGAACACCACAGTCAATGGGGTCACATTCTGCCACAGGTGGAATTTGCTTACAATGATTCACTCAATAGAAGCACAGGGCAGAGTCCATTCCAAATTGTATATGGAATGCAGCCAAGGGGAGTCTTTGAATTGAAAGATTCAGAACAAGCTGAATTCAGGAGTGCTAGTGTAGAGGACTTTGCAGAAGGAATGAAGGAACTTCATAGCAGAATCAAGGAGCGGTTGCAGAGTTCAAGTCAAGAGTACAAGTGTAGAGCAGATCAACACAAGCAAGAACTTCAATTTGAAGTTGGTGATTTGATTCTTGCGCATTTGAGGAAGGAAAGGTTCCCAAGGGGAACATACAACAAGATGAAGATGAAGAAAATTGGACCGTGCAAGGTCATAAGAAAATTTGGGGCAAACGCGTATGAGATTGAATTACCCGATGGGGTTGGAATCTCACCGATATCCAATGTCGCGGATTTGTACCCTTACAGAGCTGAAGAAGCAGTAGCAGAAGATGAACAGGAAGAAATTCCATGGACGAAACAAATGCCTGTAGCTGAAAAGCCACAGATGGAAAGCATAATTGACAAGATGATTAGTAGAAAGACCAAGAGAAAAGAGTATTTTGAATACTTGGTCAAGTGGAAAGGTCATCCAATTGAAGATGCCAGCTGGGAGAATGAAACCGAAATTCGAAGACATGGACAAACCGTGCAAAAGCTCATGAACAGGAGTTCATGAAAATTTTCAAGCGAGGGAGTATGATGCAGGAGCATCATATAAAGCCCAAGTGCATGCCTAAAACCATGGAGACAGTTGGACGCACAGATTTCATTAAATACGTTTTTATGGAAACGTTGTGAATTTAATAATTTGAAACATTAATGTAATGGATGGGAGGAAAGTGCATTAGCATTTATGTATTGAAGATCCAAACTGATTTTGGAGCGTATGTTCCTATCCGCTGGATGTAATAGGCATTTATGTGTGTTTAATGCAAGTAGGTAGATTTAAATGATAGATTAGACAGTTTAGAAGCATAGGAGGGAAAACAGATGATAGACACCCTCAACCCTTGTATCATTGTAACATAATTAAGAATTTGTAACCTGTAGAGCTGCACAGAGGAGAACAAAGAATTTTATGCATTTTTAGTTGTTATTCGCCATGTACAGGAACACTGGAATTAATAGAAGAAAGCCTTTGATTCCAATCTATGTGTTTGTTATGGTTGTTGGAACCACCTATTAAATGGTATGTTGCAGGCTTGTCTGTATTCTCTGTGTGCATTTTATTTCAATGAAATGTATATGTGTATGCTTTAGAATTCTATGTTGAGTGCTTGAATTCTGGATAAAGGGGAGAATGAGGTTCAGTTTTTTCTCTTTCTGAGAACTCCTGCAAAGAGTGCAATGGAGGGTCCGCAAGGAGTGTGTCGACCAGGCTCTGAGTTTCATCTCAGAACTCTCGGAGGAGATTCAAATTTGTGTCTTTACAGGCAAGAGTGCTAGTAGAGCACAGAGCCGTGCAAAGTGTGCGCAGGTTAGGAGAGGGAACGAATTCTCTCAAACTCACAAAGGAGTTGAGGAATTCTCTATTGCAAAGAGTGAACTAAGCCGAAGACCCAAATAACCTGAGGTTATTTGAAAATTTGCTGCAAGGAGTGTGTGCAGGAACCCTTTTGGAAGCCTTGGATTCGCAAGCGAAAGCTCAGAAGGGATAGAACCTTTGAGAAGTTCAAAGGGAGGAGGAGGTCGAAATCATCTTGTGGGAGTTAAGTTCAGGTGGGAGGATGCCATGCCATTTGGCAATAAGTCCTTTTGGAGTTGAAAACGGATGGTGGAATCGCTTCAAGGAGAAGTGTCAAAGTTCCGTAGGCCATTGGATCTGATAGAACAATGGACGGATTAAGACTGAGAGTCTTTAAACACCCATAAGCTCAGGAGGAGTAGTGATTGTTAGATCCAGATCAACGAGGGTCATTGATATCTTATGTGAATTTGCCATACCGGGAACCAAGAAGTGGAGTAGTTCAAGGTTGGAATCGAGAGTTGCAAAGTCTCGGGTTGCGAAATCCCAATACAATGAGGGTCGTTGGATTGAGGGAGGCACACAACTGTCGATCTTGTCGAAGGCACAATTTTGGAGTCGGGGATCCATAGAGGAAGAGGAACAGTTGTTGGTTGTTTGCTCGAGTTGCGAAAGCCGAAAAATCCATGTGGACAGGTGGCAAGAGCTCACCCCGTAAGTAGAATAAAGAGGAGGAGACAAGTGGTGTGTACGCGTCACTTTGTAAGAGTCCACATAGCATTGACTTATCGTGTTTCGGGGATTCGCAAAGGAAGAGAACGGAAGCTCGACACTCTGATTCGCGAAGTCACGAATTGCGAAAGGCACTTGTGTTAAGGCTTGGCTTAGGTCATATCAGAAAAGGGGATGAAGAGGGGGCTTACACCTTAAGCCCATTCAAAATTTTGTGTTTCAGCTATTTCCAAGGGGTGTGGCATTGTATTCAAAGTTTCCAACTCGTGAGACTCGAAATCCTTTATGGGTTTAAACAAGGAGTTCAGTTAATCCTTGTCGAGGTTTAGAGAAGATCCTGTGCAGATCTCGGCCCGAGGGCAGGAGGTCTGCACCACAAAGGGCCACAAAGCTTCAAACACTATTTGGGATATGAAGGATCAGGAAGGAAGAATTGTTTCAACCTTCTGAGGGCTGGAGGAGATGGGAAAAAACCACTTCAAAACATTGTACAAAGTGGATCAGAGGGTAAACATTGTTGATATAGTCTGATTGGCTCTCATTAACCCCAGCTTTGTAAATGAGGAAAACAACAAAGATCTCTACATGGAAGTCAACGAAGCTGATTTAAAGGAAACTCTGTATAGTTTCCAAAAGGACAAGAGCCCAGGACCAGATGGATGGCCGATACAATTCTATTTAGGCTTCTATGAATTGATTGAACCTGACATCCTCCAGGTGGTGGAAGAAACTAGAAGAAATGGAACAATGCATCTACCATTCAACACAACCTTCCTGGCCTTAATTCCAAAAAAGGATGAACCCCTCTCCTTTGAGGATTTTTGACCAATTGCATTATGCAACTGTATTTACAAAATTGTGGAAAAAATCATCTCCAGACGCCTCAAGCCCATTCTCTCAGAGGTGATCTCAAAGGAACAGTTTGGGTTCCTAAATGGATGACAGATACATGAAGCAATTGGAGTGGCACAAGAAGTATTTCACAACCTGAGATCTCTTCGGACTAAAGGAGTAGTATTAAAAATTGATCTCTCAAAGGCCTTTGATCGAGTAATTTGGTCCTTATATAAGACTACTACTCACACACCTAGGATTTGAGGTACCCTTCATTAGATGGATAATGGATTGTATCTCCTCAGTAACTTTTTTGGTCTTGATTAATGGAGTAGCTTCCCCATTCTTCTCCTTAGGAAGAGGCCTAATACATGGATGCCCCCTCTCCCCTCTGCTCTTCCTCCTAGTTGCAGAAGGGTTAAGAAGGGCCCTGATCTCGACCATCAACATGGGGGATTTCCAGGGTACAAAAACCTCTCCAGATCTTATAATCACACATTTACTTTTCATGGATGATGTGATAATATTATGTAGCGACAGACCAAGAGACACTGAGACCCTGACATCTTTACTCCATCTCTTTCGGGATGCAACATGAATGATCATCAACTCCCAAAAATCCACTTTATCTTTAATTGGAGTTGATGAATCCACTACAACACTCTATAAAACACTCTTCCCTTTCCCAATTCAGGAACTTCATCAAGGTATAAAATATCTTGGCTTCCAACTCAAACCAAAAAATTACCTCAAAAGGGACTAGAGATGGCTATTGGAAAAACTAGAGAAACAATTAAATCTTTGGAGCTTCCATTGGCTCTCAAGGGAAGGAAGGCTAACTCTAACAAAAGCAGTACTGGAATCTATCCCGGTCTACTGGATGTCACTCTCCTAGATTCCCAAGGGTGTATTAGAAAAAATTAGCAGACTCTGCTTCTGGTTTATTTGGTCAGGTATGAAGGACCACTACACCCTTCCTTGGGAAAAATGGGACCTACTGGCCCAGCCAAAAGCTTTGGGGGGTTGGGAGATAAAAAACATCTTTATCTTCTCAAAATATTTAGTATCCAAAGCTTACTGGTGACTACTCACTTCAAACAGTCTGTGGACTCAAGTGGTCACCCACAAATACATAAAACCAGGCTTGATGGGGGAATGGATCCGTTGGGAAAACAAAAACACCCCCAGCTGCTCCATCGTTTGGAAGGATATAATCAAGTCATTCCATGTTATTGGGGACAACCTGGCCTAGAAAATTGGAAGGGGTGACAAACTTCGCATTGGATTCGATTTCTGGCCAGGATGTGGGAATTCCCACACCCTATCTCAGGATTTACAAGATCGATTACATACACAAGGTTTATTCAAACTAAAAGAAATTGTTGACCCATGATCCACAAGAATTTGGAATCAAGTTTGGAGTAGTGATGAAACTCTCGGGCTGGAAGGAGACTTAAAAAATCAGTGGGACAGCTATATTTTTGCACTTTAGAGGGACCACATCAGACTCTTGGATCTGGATGACGAACTGGTATGGAAAAAATACCCACATGGAATCTACACTCTGAAATTGGGATACACAACCCTCAACGTTGACCTCCTTCAACGGGAACCGAGTTGGTGGTGGAGAGGACTTTGGAAACTCAAAGCTCCACTGAAATCCAAACTCTTCATGTGGACAACACTATTTAAAAAAGTACCAACCTGAGACAAGATGAGGAAACGCCAGCTCAAAGGGTCGGGCTGGTGTTCATTATGCAATGGAGATTCTAAAACATTAAATCACATCCTCATTACATGTATGTTTACCAAAAAGGTATGGAGGGACGCTGCCCTACTACTGAGACAACAATGTGAATGGAATGAACAATCGTTGGAATCTACTTGGAAATCCTAGCTACTTGAGGCCTCACATAAGACACTAAAATCCCCACCTCTCCTAATCAGTTGGGGAGTCTGGATGGCCAGAAACAGAGTAATATTTCAGGAAAAAGCCACAGTAACCGAACTAGTTGCAACTCAAAGCCTCTCCATTTTGGAACACTTCCCCCAAGAAAAGAATGCTCCCAGCATTCGAGCCTCTCTGCCTGCTTCCATAGGTCATTCGATAGCTTGGGCTTTCTTTGACAAGGCTTCACAAAATTCACTTTGCGGGGGGGGGATCACTTCTACATATCACAGACTCACACTCTTTCAAAATAAAAATGGGACTGGGAAAAGGCACCAACAACTATGCATAATTGATGGCACTCCTTCTTCTACTCAAAACAACAAAAGAATATGGTCTTAAATCCATACAACTCTTTGGCGATTCAATGAATGTAATAAATTGGGTTCAGAAAACATAGCATTGCCACAATATTTTATTGCAGCCTATTTTGAGGGAGATTCACATTTTGTTGGATACTTTTGACTATTTCTTTATCCGACATGTTTACAGGAACGGGAATACCATAGCAGATTCTCTGTCCAAGGAAAGGCTCAACCTCACTTTTGGACAATGGCACTTCACAGAAATACATGGAGATACAGTTCGATCATTTTTCCACAGACCCTTCGTTGAAGATCTGACTCAATCTACAACACACTAATTGACAATATTACTGTGTATTTTGGGTACATGATATCAACATTAGTATTTTTAATACCCCCTTGGGATGCATATTATTTCTCGATGTAACTTCCAGCTCTAAATATGCACATATTAGTAGCATATGTCTAGACTTTGGATATGAAGTTAAGACATTGGTACACCAGATTTGGGTCAGCAAAACTATGAGCAGATCAGTACTTTCACTGGTGCAAACCATCACACTTTTTTATGCTCTCGAATGTGCTAATCTAGCACCTACAAAATGTAATTTTGTCTATTTGGATGAATAAAATTATTCTTTTTTATGAGGAAAAAAAATATATGTATGGAATTTTATTTTTTTTACTGTAATATATGTAAAGTTTTTAGTTTTTATAATTTATTTTTGCCCTTTTTATTTTTGAAGTAAATTTTTTCTTATGGAAAGTTATTTAATAAAGTCACATAATTTCTTAAATTTTGATATGGTATATTAATTCTTAAATTCTTGTTTTTTAAGAATAACTTTATATTATAATTTCAACAATTAAAACTTATAATTACAACAATTTATTTAAAACTCATCAAAAACTAAGAGGATTTTATCACATACACAAGTTCTTCACTTTGGTATTCAAGAGGGCTTCCCTAAACCTTGGACTCAAAGACTTATTGTACTTATTTTTAAAGTGGGGATAAAATCAATCCCTCTAATTATAGGACCATTATGATTAGCCCCATTTTAGTCAATCTATATGGAAGTATTTTGGAAAAGAAGATAAGAATATGGTTAGAAAGCCACAGAAAAAAAGAGTTAAAGGTCAAGTTGGTTTTAGAGGTTATCATTCAACTGTGGACCACTTTATCATGGTTAGAATCATTGTAGAGGAGTGTCACAACAATAAAACCAATCTCCTTTGTTGCTTCATTGACTTTAGGAAAGCTTTTGACACTATAAATAGGACCAACCTTTGGAATAGGTTGTCGCAACTAACGATGTTCACTTATCCTATATCATCCAGAGCATAAAATACTTGAAGAACCTTTCTTTGAAGAAGGCAAACATGTAAAATGGTCATTAAATCCCTATTTCAAGAGAGTTTCACATGTTGCACCATTAAAGCATGCAACACCCTTAGTTGTCGCATGTTGCACCACTGTAGGGTGCGACAGTGTCTCAGTTTGCTCCATTGTAGGGTGCGACATTGTCTAAAAGAGGAGAAAAAGATGAATTTCACTAAGTTTCTAGAAGAGAAGCTTCAGATATGAGGTGTCCTTCGATCGATTTGGATCTCACCCGTACTCCTAATTTGGAGAGATATTAACCTCCTTCTCAATATATAAAAGGGACCTTCTCTCATAAAGAAAGGATAATAGTTAATGGAGAATAATGGTTGATATATTTTTTTATTTTTGATTAAGAATATTGCTAGCATTCTTTGGCTTTGAGGGATTCAATCTTAGCTAAAGGAGTCAGTTGATGGTGATGGATTTTGTGGATGCATTGTGGGTATTGGAGCAGTGAACTTGTTGGAAGGAGCTTCACAACATCAAGGCTTTGGTTGTAATCTATTTTCATTATTGTTAATACAACAA
>JASDQU010101796.1:25683-51862 GCA_032191745.1 Picea mariana | reverse complement strand
TATGCAGAACTGATGACTCTCCTCCTACTAAAAACAACAAAAGAATATGGACTAAAATCCATACAGCTCTTTGGCGATTCAATGAATGTAATAAATCGGGTTCAGAAAACACAGACTTGCCACAATATTTTACTGTAGCCTATATTGAAGGAGATTCACAATTTGTTGGATACGTTTGACTTCTTCTCTATCTGACATGTTTACAGGGACATGAATACCATAGCAGATACTCTATCCAAGGAAGGGCTCAACCTCACATTCAGACAATGGCACTTCTCAGAAACACAAGGAGATACCGTTCGAGACTTTTTCCATAGACCCTTCATTGAAGACCCGACTCAATTTTCAATGCACTAAATCCACAAATTACTATGTTTTTTTGGTTCTTGATTATTAGTATTATTTTTTTGGATACCCCGTGGGTTGTATATTATTTCTCGATGTAACATGCAACTCTAAATCTGCACATAATAGTAGCATATGTCTAGACTCTGGATCTGAAGTTATGACTCTGGAACACTAGAATATGGTCATCAAAGCTATCAACAGATCACTACTTTATCTGGTGCAAAACCATCACACTTTTTTATGCTCTCGAATGTGCTAATCTAGCACCTACAAAATGTATTTTTATCTCTCCGGATGAATAAAATTACGCTTTTTCCGAGGAAAAAAATTACTTACTTTTATATTTTCAAATCTATAATGAATTTAATAATTTGATTATTAAATTTATAATGTTTTTAGTATTTAATATTTCATATAATAATATATACTTAACCCATATAATAATATATACTTAAGATATTACATTAAAATTAAATACACAATATATTATGTTATATATTAATTTTATATTATTTATATAATAATATAATATAAATAATATGATAAATATAATATATTATATTATACATTAATTATAACATAATATAATATATTATATTAATTTATATATTAATTTTATATTACATATAATATATAATAATAAAAAATATATAATTAAACATGTAGATCATAACAATTTTTTATCAATTATCTCCTATTTTTATCCCCTCTTTTTATTTGTGGGTAAGAAATTTTACGGATCCTAATAGCTAATTGGATATAAATTTTGTGGCTCCTAATAGTTCATTCAATTCGTAATATTGATTACAACAACAATGAACAACATGTAACATAGGATATAAAAAAATGACATAAAACTTAAATACATGTAATCAACTCGCTTAAGAAAATTATTTATAGAGAATAATTCATACAAATTAAAATATTTTATATTCTAAATATTATTTTTATGTTTTTGTACATGTTTCTTGGTTAAGTTTGACATTCATGCATCCTTATAGTATAGGAAAAAAATGTTGAATTAGAGATTTTGAGACTTGTATTAATTATGGGAATATAAAAATATATGACCAAATTACAATTAATAGGAAGTTAAAATATCACAAAGATTTTATAAATGCTAATTGAGCTTATCATAACTATTTTTAATTCTTCATTATGAACTTACGAAGAAAAGCAATATTTTCGAAATGGGGACCAATTCTCACATCGTATTTTCAAGTAAACTAGTTTGTAAAATTGTGATACAAAATAATGTTGAAGATTAATATAATTTACTTTTAACTTGCCCAAACTTTAATTAATAACATAAGACATATCTTTACCCATTTTTATAGCTTATTTACTTTTCAAGACCTCTTAACTACAAAAACATGATAAACTTGGTATTTTCATTTTCATCATGTTCAAATATAAAAATGACAACATAATAACTTAAGAATTGTTATAATCTAACCTATTTAAATCTATCATTTATACTATATACAATTAATACATCAAAACATTTCTAAAAGGCAGGTATAAGCAACTTTGCTGCTAATTTCACTTGTTTTAGACATGAGTACTTTACTTTATGGAGAAAATTATATAACATGACCTAACATCAACATCAACATAAACATATAAATTAAGTACATCAACAAAAAAAATGCTATATATATATATATATATATATGAACAAGTCAAATAAATGCTATAATGTACATATCTGGTCAACAACACAAAGAACTACTATAACTACATATCTAGTCCAGCTCCCCGATGAGAAGTAGGGGGTGGAAGGCCAATAAGTGGTTGCTCAACACTATGATTAGGAGAAACATGAGATAGAGGAGGAGGTGGTTGGTCAAGTCATAGTCTCTAATGAGAAACATGTTGTGGAGGAATAGGTGATGTGCCCTGCTCATCCGGGCGAGGTGAAGGAGGAGGAGAAAGAAGAGGAGGAGGAATTGAAGCAAAAGTGTCATCACCACCTTGATTAACATCACTACCCTGAGGAGGAGGAGGAGGAGGTACTGAAGCAGAAGCGCTATGATCACCACCCTGATCAACATCACCACCCGAAGGAGGAGGAGGTACTAAAGAAGACTCGTCATCTCCACCTTGATCAACATCACCACCCGAAGGAGGAGGAGGTATTGAAGCAAAATCGCCATGATCACCACCCTGATCAACATCATCACCCGAAGGAGGAGAAGGTACTGAATCAAAAGCATCATCACCACCATGATCATCATCAGTACTAGAGGATGTGCCATCCCTCATCCCTACAAGTAACCTGATAGCTCCAACGATATGACGCATAAGAGATGTCATATCACACGAAAAGTCTGTCTAGAGCTGCAAGAGATTAGGATCAACCTTGATGTCTTGCATTTGGACAGGGCAAACTCCCGCGCCAACCAAAACTGCAGTCAGTCTGTCACACACCTCCATCCTATATATGAGATCCGACCTACGTCGTATGCTGAGTGGTATATGTGGCTGAGGTTATTGAGATGGATCTCGGTGGCCATCCACCTTTTCCATTGAATCACCATTTTGAGCCTGTGGTTTTGATAAACCATGACATTCACCCTTTTGGTGGGGAATGGAATGTAATGTCATCTTCATTTGTTAATTATAGACATCTTGTAATGGTCTTATGTACATGCCTACAACATAGTGTTAATGCACCAAATCCCATTAGAACTCCGTAGTTAAGCGCACTCGGGCTTTAGTAATATTGGGATGGGTGACCGCACGAGAATTCCTAGTATTTTACATGCCTATGGCATTTCATAAACTTAGTCCAATTTATCCCACATGCATCATGGGATTTGTTCTCCTCTCACTCTCTCATATATAATTGAGGTGAATGAGTCCCTTTAAGAAGGAAATGGAGTGTGATGTTAAGCTTCTTGCGAATGAAGCATAGCCAACATCTCTTTCTTTCTAGAGATAAGCTACCCCATTTTTTTAGCTTGTGTTCTACAATGGTTTTCTATCTTATTCAGTAATAGAAGTTGGGTTTCACTGTATTTTTGTGTTCTCTTCTATATTTTTTGTGTATTTCATTGTTATATCTCGGTTATGTTTCTGCCTTCACGTCATTCTCAAAATAATCTATGGTATCAGAGCAGGATGATCCTTGTCGTTTCTTAGAGAATGTCCCCGACGAGGTTAGGGTATAGAGAGTTGGGTCTCGAGCTAGTTTCACTTGAGGCAACTGCTCTCGCCAGCCTAAGCAACCTCCCACGATGAAAGAAAAGAGAGATGACAAAGTAGGAGATCTTTTCAAGATGTTGCTTAAGGAAGCCCTCGTGCGACAGAAGAACGAGATGATGTACAACTTTGCTCAGATCCTTCGAAGACTACCAAAGGTGGCAACTGAGGCATCTTCGACAAGAAGCCATTTTGCAAGTGCGACACCCTTCAAGGTACAAGTCAATTTTGATATCCCTTTATTTGAAGGCCAGATAGATGGAGATGCTCTAGAAAAATGGTTGAATCTGCTAGAAGGTTATTACTCTGTCCAAAAAAAAATTGACAGTGAAAATATCACCTTTGCGCTCTTTAAATCCCTTCCCCATGTCAGATCTTGGTGGGAAGGTTACTAGGAGAGGTACACCATAGATGAATCTACACTATTTGGGAGAGAACTCACTTCGACAACCTTTGTAAATGCCCTAAAGTAGGAGTTTTACCCTATCGAAAACTATGATGACCATTACATGAGATGGACAACGCCACGTCAGAAAAGAGATTAGATGGTGCCGAAGTACACCAACATCTTTCATACCTTGTGCTCAAAGCTGGGTATCAAAGACTCCAAGCGACACCTAGTTTTGAAGTACCGCAGTGGTCTACACAGGTACATCCAAACAGAGATGGATTTTCTGGACATCTCCTCACTGGGAGTTGCTTATCTATATGCAGTCAAAATTCAGCATAAATTCAAGCAGCAGAGTAAGTGGGAGAAGAATGGAAAAGGAAACTCTAACTCACATAATGAAGGACAAAGTAAGGAAGGTCAACCTCAAGAGAGCCAGCTCCAGATGCAAGCAAAGAAGGGTAATGGGAAGTCTAAGAAAGACACCGAAAAGTGGTGTGAGTTCCACAACAACCCTTGGCATAACACTGATGACTCTCGCTCAATACAATCATTGGTGTCCAAGCTCAAAGATAAATATCCAAACCCCGACTCGGAACCTGATTTAGAAAATGATAAAAGGATATAGATCATTGATGCAGAACCCATTGCTACTGTCGCAACTACAACAATCCAATGAGAAGAGAATCCTGAGGAGGGGGAGTGACTCTTCCATTCACAAATGTGGGTCAAGGGGACCCCACTGCATTTTACTGTTGATAGTGGAAGCCAAAATAACATCATCTCCGCAGAGGTTGTCAAGTAGTTGGATTTTCCAACAACACCACACCCGCAACCATACAACATCGAGTGGCTTCACCAGGGTCAAGATCTTTGTGTCAACCAACAATGTCAATTGTCCTACATCATCAAGCCCTTCAAGGATGAGGTATTATGTGATGTTGCCTCACTAGAAGTCAGTGATGTTCTATTAGTCCAACCATATATGTGGAGGCATCATGCTATTTATGAGTCTCGACCCCGTAGCATCATTGTTACTCTGGGGGTCAAAAATACAGGATATCAGAGGTAGTTTCAACTAGTGTCCCACCAAAATAATGCCACAAAGTAATCTCTCGTACTGCAAAGTTTAGCCTCTTCACAATCCGATCATAAGGTGAATAGAAGGGCACTGCAACCATTACAGCCTTATCCCAAGACCTTTCTATCCAACAGAAGTAGATCAACAATATTGTAGAAGAGTACCAAGATGTTCTTGTTGCACCTACGGGGGTGCCTCCACACTGCCCAGTCAAGCAAGGTTATAACATAACCCTTCATACTCTTCATGTTGCATCTTCAATGACATAGTCCTTGTGTAACATACCCGACCACCTAGGCCGGGTCATGCCACCGAAAAACTTTCATGCTCTAATACCATATTGTAACATCCCCAACATCCAACTGGGCTATGCCATGTAAACAATTTTGAACTGTATGCAAATTAAAACATATACACATAGAAACTCTTGCGGAACTTTATGTATAAAACTCAAAACAAGAAAATACAATTTGTAAATGCACAGGTTCATACGGAAATAAAAATAAATATATACATGCAACATGGACATGAAATACCCCTAAATATAAAGACATGTATAAACCACACATGGGGAAAACCCATAAAAATTAACACACAGATAGAAATGCAGCATGTAATTTAACACACAATCGACACTTATCTTGGCAAGAATATCACCAACTATGTGTAGACCTTCCACGAACCTCCCAGCCTTAGACCATGCTGCTCATCACTGTCAACAATGGGTCGCCCCCGAGCTGGGACTAAACTCCACCCGGGTAAAGGGATTCCTAACCAGACTGGTGTATCTCAGACAACAGGAAAGACTCTGTCACAGGTGCCAACTCAAACTAACAGCCTACAGTCCCTCATTCCCCACATGCCTGTCCCACCCGAGGAAGTGTGCCCCTTCTCTGCTCAATAATCCTTCGACTGCCCCAATTCCCTTCTAGGACTTCAACAACAGGCTGGACAAGAAGTCTCAGAGCCCTGTAGCTGCAGTTTGGCACCTTCGGGAAATCAATTCCCAACAATTCTCTCACCTAGAGAGAAATTGCTCACACGCTTGACAACCTTCCTCTTCAGTGTCCCATGGGCCTGACAACCCGCTTCTTCAATCCAGCTCCCAAGCTAACCAAGTATAGGTACAAGTATAGATAGAGGTACATGTAAGGTACCGAGGACAACTGAATGAGTCAGTCAATGATGATGGAATGATTGAATGAATGCCCCACAAATGAAGTAAGTACAAACTATATGTATGCATGTTCCCAACTTGACACTTGTCATGTGTAGAGCTACTTTTTCCCAGTTGTCCCCATCTTTAGAACTTAGGATAAAATAATTATCCATACTTTATACTTTAAGGAATATTAATATAATATTCCTTTTTGGCTTAAGCTCCCTAGCTTAGCCCCTTATCCTTAACTTTTAGACCCCCTTTCCCTAACTAGTGGAGTTTAGTCCCCCATACTCTTTTAACGTGGTCGATCTACACACAACGATGTATTATATTAATGATAAGACATATACAAAAATAGGGTCACTGGCCTTTAGCATCTAGGCTCTCCAGCCTAATTCAACACATAAGCCTCCTAGCTTATAATAACTGGCTCACCAACCTATAAAACATAACATATACACAAAGGCTCCCTAGCCTCAAAACCATGTGCACTTAGGTTTGTTGCGCGCAGTATCCTGGAATGTGCACACTTCATCATTTTAGTGCGCAGTACATGTGCGCACTATACCATGGAAGGTGCATGCAAAATTATATCAATATCTCACTAGCTTAAGTACATTTGCATTTACATTTACAATTGGGATTCGACCTAGGGGTATTACAATCCCCTCCCCTTATTTATGCACTGTCCTCGGTGCATTATATACCATGTACCATTCAAATTCTTTAAAAATATCCAAGCTTTAGCTATTGGAAGCTTGTTATCCATCTGATGCTCTACTTTCCAACACCAATTCTGGTAGTCATACTACAACTGGAAGTCAATTTCTCTATTCCATAGAGCTACTTCTAGAAATAATTCATCTCATTGTTCCATTTGACACACCCTCCTTATGGCAGCTACCATGCCATAAGAATCCTTGGGTTGCCTCCTCCTTGTTGCTCACCCTTTTAGGCTCAGGCATCCCTTCACTGCTACACAATCCTTCAACAATCCATCTTGCCAAGGCTTTCACACACAAGGAGAGCGCTAACCCATTACCAGAACCCCACCAAGGTTCTATAATTATAGGGCTTTAATGTCCTCAACAATAGTTGTTCTTTCCCAACATTCCAATTTTAATCAAGATTATCTCATCTGCATCACACACATGCAGTTATCATGAGATAACATTATAAAAATTCCATTTTAGAAATCAAATTAATTTAATAAGGAATTCAACTTTCCCAAAATATGAAATTCTATTTCATATTTTTTTTTCATTGTTGTTTCAATAATAGGATGCAATCTTCCTTCTCGATTTCAACAAGCACCATGTTGAATACCATTTTTCCTGCAATGATTCTATCTTTCATACAACCAACAAATTGTCAATAGTTCTTGTACATCATATTTTTATTGCAATATGTACAAAAACCTTGTGCAATGATCTTAGAATTGCCTACACCTAGCAATCCAATCACAATTACCAAACAATTTATTAGATATAATGACTCATCATTCTATGCATATGCTTGTTCACAATTAATAACAGTAAGTTCATTATTTCAACTTTCTGATCAGAAAATTTTCTGTAGTCACTATTTCTGTGACTACCTAACTTGCAACTTTCCTGTTGCAATGTCTAAAAGTTCTTGAAATGTTCTCATATCCATGAGTTAGCAACATTTCTGTCGTTAGTATAATTATTTCCATTCAAAAACATATATACATGCACTCACAAAATTCATTCAGCAAATGTATTTAAGTATACAATTCTATTGTGTGTGAGTTCAACTCTGCCACTTACTAGATATGAGTGCAACTCTCAATGCCTGTTTATTCAATGCACCTTTGCATTGATTTTCATAATGATCTTGATCTAAGTCATTAATCTCACTATCCATAAATTGGAAATCTGGCCAATATCTTGACACATTCTCCACACAATTCCCATTGTCTTCTCGATTATTTGGATGCCTTCCTTTTCGACCCGAACACCACACCAAAATATAATTCTGTGGTGTTCATTAGTGTTAGCAAAAAGGTTGCCGTCCAAGTTTTACTTAAAGGTAGGAAACTCATTAGGTATTTGTGTGGTGCATAACCTTTCTATATCCATACCTTGCCATATCCAACCATGTCCTGGTCTCATACATGACTAGATTTCCTAGCATCATTCCTATAACAAGTTCTTATCTTTTATTACTTTGGTTATTACTTCATAACCAAATTAACATGACATGCTACTATGTCATTGTGTGCATTCAAAAGATAAAAATCTTTGATAACTATAACAAGCCTCTAGCCTTTACCACACCTAGTGGTAAGTTATTCCTGTTAATGCACTTAAACAATACCATACTGCATATTATAAAAATTCAATTTGGGGAAATTCTTACCTGAATTTCCCTTTGGAAATTATGCAACATAATTTCAAAAGAGAAATACTTACCTGCATGGATGCCATTAAATGAATTTAATGCTACCTGATTAGTTGATGACAGTAGAAGCTCTCATGCCTCTTTATGAGTCTTATAATCAATATTCCAACTTTGTGTTTCTTCCTTCCATATGCAACAATATTATCAACAACACTTGCAATCATGCAAGCATTATCACTTTATGGCTATCCCAACAAGCCATAACATACTTGCTGCTACAGTAAATGCAACAAATTCTTTCTTCCTGTATCACTTTTCCTTGTTTATCCCAGAAGTCTTCAATTCTTCCGGATTCCTGAATCTTCATGTTCTCTTCACTGTAACCACTGTGCATGATTATTTCTGACCTGAGCACTTTCTAGCCAAATCACTCTTGGTTGCCTTGGCTTTTCCATCCAAATACTAAACTGATATTAACCTTTAACTTTTATTTATTTTCTGTATCCATCTATCCCAACTCATACTTGGATGAATTATAATTCCAATCATGTTGTCCTATAGACTTTGGATCTTCAACATCCATTTACTTTTCAGACTGAACTACTTCAGCTCTTTCTTGACTGAATACTTTAGTATTTGAGTTTTCTTGCACCCTTCTCTTCTCCTTTCCAACTAGCCTCAAACTTGGCTTGCATAGCCAATCTATAACATACTGTAAGGATGCACATATGCCTCCTTCTCTATATGCATAAAATTAATTAAAATCACTTAATACTGCTTTTAATTTACCATCATAATTTCAAGTGATACTTCCACCCCCTGGAAATGTCATTCATGGCTCTATGCCACTTGACATGGATTCTTCTCAGGCACCATCTCTTTTGCATTCAAAACCATGCATAGAACCATTTTATTCTTCACGGTTCCTTACCGACTCTCTACATAGATTCATTTCACTTTTAAGTCTTTCTTGGCTTTGAAATCTTCATGATATTGTGGAAATATCTTCAATACTTTTGAAATGCATCAACAATCCTCTACTATTTTTGCTTTCCCTCCTAGAGTGTTGTCATGTATTCCCATTAGCTTGATATCTACCTCATGAATTCCTCTTCCATTATCCTAAGATGTTCATGGACTTGCAACTACATATTATGCTGATATTAATTTTCAACACTCCACTATTATTTGGATCTCTTCGATCCAACTCATACACGACCCAATTATATTTCCAGTCATGTTTTCTGAGTAACCTTGGATAGTTAACACTAACTTCCTTCTTGAGGTACTTGATTTATTCCTTCCTTATCTGATCATATCAAGACTTGGATTTTCTTGATGACTATTACTTTCTCCTATCTTGACCAATCTGATTTCAACCTGCCTTGCATAAACCCCTTCCATCATGCCATATTGATGCACCTATGCATCAACCGACACTCCTTACTTATGTGCACCTTCATTTCTTTACCCTTGAAGTGATGCCCTTCATACCATGTTTCCACTGTGCACTTTGATAACCATAAGGGAAGCATTACTCTGTAATTGCATAGTTGATCCTTGGATATGATGCACTCTTTATCCATATATGCATTAAGCCTCTTTCTTTATTTGATTACTATCATTCTGATAGTCAATTCCTTTTATAATAGATCCAACTCCAATGCATTGCTTAATCTGTATATTGGTTTCTTTGGGAGTGAATGTACTTTCACTAATTCATTCACTACATGATCTATTCCTTTGCCCAGATTCCATTGAGTACTTGACTAACATGAGTGGACTTCCCATAGTGGCTTCCTAAGACTTTATGGCTGCACCGAGATTCATACCTTAACATTTTGTAGTCTTGGTTTTTGATCATCTTATGAAATATTTTTGTCATAACACTCTTTCCTTGAGTACCTCTGTTTATATTTAACTAAATTTCGACCTTCTCACCTCTTAAGAACTAAAAGTTTTTAACTTTGCAAAAAATGTGCAACCAACAAAATTTGATAGGCTAAATAATTTAACAAATTTACGAAATTATGTACAATTTTGTTCCAATAGTGCATCATAATTCTTTCTTCTGATTTCCTGAAAATCGAATGCCTAGATCAATTTTCTGGATGAATAATTATATTCTATTGTCCAATACCTTTCTAATGACTACTCCCTTGCTCAATTCTGAGTTTTGAGCAGAAAGTTATGGTCATTTGAAAATTGTCCATTAATTTCTCTTGTTCAGACTTCAACTTGGTGCAAATCTGCGTTGTAATTATGCATTTCTGCACCTACTCCCTTGCAGTTTTACTAGGAGCTCAATTTGGTTTCTTCATATACATATTTTGGACAGTCTGTCCAAATTTCACTTATTTCTGGGCTTTGAGTTGCTAGTTACAACCTGTTGAAGTTCTAAGCCAATTAGTGTTTTTGGTATGGAACACTACATGTACTTTATGTGTTGTAATAAACATTTTTAACATGCCCATAATTTTAATTCAGCCCCAAGACTGTCTTCTCTGGTTCAATAGCTTTCCATAGACTGCTCCTGCGTCTCAATCTGATTTTGGAGCAAAAATTTATTGCCCTTCGAAGTTATTTGGGTTTTAAAATTTACCCTCCATTGTTTGTCATGTAACTTCCTCATAAAAGCTCTGTTTGACCAACGATTTACACCATTATAAAGCTCTCTCAGGGCTCTTTCATTTGAGCTACAAAGATAAAGTGTACCTTGGTAAAAAAAATTCTCATGGTTTTTGAGTAGCTAAAACCGTTGTTTAGGGCCTAAAAAACGCGCTGCAAAAAGATGACCTTCAAACAATATAAAATGTCACAGAAATTCACTGAATTTCTGCTATTGTACACCATCCAAACGACTTCGCCCACAAAAAATGAACATGTACACCCATATTTAGCATGCACAACAACACCATAAGGTAGTGCATGCTACGCACACCTATAACCAATGTGGATCACTTCTCTGTCGCACCATTAATTGGTGCGCACTACTTTTGTGCGTCGCGCCAATATCCACCGCACACAATTTTGGTTCATGCACTAATACATGTTACACGCAATTTTTGTGTCGTGCAATAATATTCCGCACACATTTCACTCTACGCACTGCACCATGTCAAAGTTTAGTATGCCCCCACCACGTACTAGTACTCTGCGCGCACCATTAATCAAATTGTTGCACAACAGCTTATACTCACATTGCGCGTGCACCAACAAAATTCCTCTCCGCTTAGTCAACACTACGCACACCATGCACACCATTATTATGCGTGCGCACACTGCGCGTGCCAGTATTACTCATGTGCCACTCAATCTGCACATCGCAATGCTAAATTTAGTGCGCACACTCGTGCACCAATATTTTTTGTGCATTACCACTCTACACTGCGTAATGCCAAATTTAAGAGCACACATCCACGCGCCAATATTTTCCGTGCATTGCCACTCTCCACCGCGCAACGCCAAATTTAAGTGTGCACACTCGTGTGCCAATATTTTCCGAACATTGCCACTCTGCACCACGCAGTGCCAAATTTAAGTGTGCACACCCGTGCGCTAATATTTTCCGCGCATTTCGTCTCTGCACCGTGCAACGCCAAATTTAAGTGCGCACACCCACACACCAATATTTTCCGCGCATTACCACTCTGCATCGTGCAATGCCAAATTTAAGTGTGCACACCAGCACGCCAATATTTTCCGTGCATTTCCACTCTGCATTGCACTGTGCCAAATTTAAGTGCGCACACCCACGCGCCAATATTTTCCGTGCATTACAACTCTGCACTGTGCAACGCCAAATTTTAGCATGCGTAGCCACACACTCTTATTTTCCACACATCACAAGATTTTCGTTGCACATCATGCATTTTTAGTGCGCACACCTGCACACATTCATTTTTATGCGCATCAATTCCTCGTGAATTCCGCTGCAGAAATTGGGGCTTTTGCCAAACTCTTTCCCAATTTTCACCATAGACATTTTGCAACTATGAAATATTTTCAATTTCACCCCGATAACACCAATTCAACCTCCGCAACAACAAATCGTCGTTGGTTGAGATTCCCGTAATGGATTTTTCCCAAACTCAATTCACGAATTGATAATTTTAATCAACTAATCTCGCTCCATCTGTCATGGCTTCCATCTAACTTCAAATTCGACCAATTTGAGGTCTGAATTTGCAAGAACATATATTAAATTAAGAATATCTCACTACTTGGCCAAATTTATTAATTTTCCCATGAATTTAACAACATAAATTAGGGCTTTTCCCCAATTCCACGCAATTGCTTCTAATTTTTACCATGGACTCTCTATAACTTGAAATTTGGCCACTTCGAAATCAATTCTCTATGGAATTTCACTTCAACTCAACTTGCTCGGCCATCCAAGCTCAGTGTTGAAAACTGAAGCTCTGATACCATATTGTAACATACCCGACCACCCAGGTCGGGTCATGCCACCGAAAAACTTTCATGCTCTGATACCATACTGTAACTTCCCCAACATCCAAATAGGCTATGCCACATAAAAAATTTCGAACTGTATGCAAATTAAAACATATAAACACATAAACTCTTGCAGAACTTTATCTATAAAACTCAAATGCACATGTTCATACGGAAATAAAAGTAAACATATACATGCAACATAGACAAGAAATGCCCATAAATATAAAGACAGGTATAAACCACACACAAGGAAAACCCATAAAAATAAACACATAAATAATAATGCAGCATGTAATTTAACACACAATTGACACTTACCTTAGCAAGAATATCACCAACTGCGTGCAGACCTTCCACGAACCTCCTAGCCTTAGACCACGCTGCTCATCATTCTCAGCAGTGGGTCACCCCTGAGCTAGGACTAGACTCCACCCGGGTAAAGGGATTCCTAACCAGGCTTATGTATCTCAGACAACAGGAAAGACTATGTCACAGGTGCCAACTCAAACTAATAGCATACAGTCCCTCATTCCCCGCATGCATGTCCCACCCCAGGAAGTGTGCCCCTTATCTCCTCAACAGTTCTTCGACTGCCCCACTTCCCTTCTAAGGCTTCAACAACACGCCGGACAGGAAGTCTCAGAGACTTGTAGATGCAATTTGGCACCTTCGGAAAATCAATTTCCAGGAATTCTCTCACCTAGAGAGAAATTTCTCACGAGCCTGACAACCTACCTCTTTAGTATCCCATGGGCATGAAAACCCGCTTCTTCAATCCAGCTCCCAAGCTAACCAAGTACAGGTACATGTACAGATACGAGTACAAGTAAGGTATCGAGGATAGCTAAATGAGTCAGTCAATGATGATGGAATGAATGAATGCCTTGCAAATGAACTAAGTCCAAACTATATGTATGGATGTTCCCAACTTGACACTTGTCATGTTGAGAGATACTTTTGCCCACTTGTCCCCATCTTTAGAACTTAGGATAAAATAATAATCCATACTTTATACTTTAAGGAATATTAATATAATATTCCTTTTTGGCTTAATCTCTCTAGCTTATCCCCTTATCCTTAACTTTTAGCCTCCCTTTCCCTAACTAGTGGAGTTTAGTTACCCATACTCTTTTATCGTGGTCGGTCTACACGCATCAATGTATTATATTAATGATAAGACATATACAAAAATAGGCTCACTGGCCTTTAGCACTAGGCTCTCTAGCCTAATTCAACACATAAGCTTCCTAGCTTATAATAACTGGTTCACCAACCTATAAAACATAGCATACACACAAAGGCTCCCTAGCCTCAAAATCATGCGCACTTAAGTTTGCTGCGCGCGGTATCCTGGAATGTGCACACTTCATCACTTTAGTGCGTAATACATGTGCACAATATACCATGGAAGGTGCATGCAAAATTATATCAATAGCTCACTAGCTTAAGAACATTTTCATTTACATTTACAGTTGGGGTTCAGCCTGGGGGTAATACACCTCGCACACCCAGGTAGATCATGCAACTATATTGGTTGAACAGATTCAACCCCTCCAACAACAAGTTCATGATAGCCTTCAAAAAGTTGATCATGACAACTTCTTTAGCAAGGCAAGCAACACACCAAGCTTCAGATTTAACAGAAGTCTCCCCATCTCCCAAGGGAAGTTGATGCAATGGGGATCATTGCTTCCTAAGGGAGGAGGAATGATCCAGATGGATCTCGGTGGCCATCCACCTTTTCCATTGAATCACCATTTTGAGCTGTGGTTTTGATAAACCATGACATTCACCCTTTTGGTGGAGAATGGAATGTAATGTCATCTTCATTTGTTAATTACAAACATCTTGTAATGGTCTTATGTACATACCTACAACATAGAGTTAATGCATCGAATCCCATTAGAACTTCGTAGTTAAGTGTGCTCGGGCCATAGTAATATTGGGATGTGTGACTGCCCGAGAAGTCCTAGTATTTTACATGCCTCTGGAATTTTATAAACTTAGTCCAATTTATCCCACATGCATCATGGGAATTGTTCTCCTCTCACTCTCTCATATATAATTGAGGTGAAGGAGTCCCTTTAAGAAGGAAATGGAGTGTGATGTAAAGCTTCTTGTGAATGAAGCGTATCAAACATCTCTTTCTTTTTAGAGATAAGCTACCCCATCTTTTTAGTTTGTGTTCTACAATGGTTTTCTATCTTATTCAGTAATAGAAGTTAGGTTTCACTGTATTTTTTTGTTCTCTTCTATATTTCTGTGTATTTCATTGTTATATCTCAGTTATATTTTTGCCTTCATGTCGTTATCAAAATATGCGGCCGAGGACCCTAACCTGTCGCAACCTCAACCATCTCCTCATCTGCATCAGGTGGCAGGGGAGGAGGCATGTCCCCAATGAATGTGCTTCTGCGAAATATAACACAAGTTAATAATTAGTCGACAATTTCATTAAACAATTTAATAAAAAACATTAAAGAACATGTTAGAATAAAATTTACTCGAATTAAGTAAGATGATAAAATGAAAGTACAAGATTAATTTTAATCTTACCTTGATGATCTGGTGGCTCATCTGGTGTGAAGAGGATGTTAGTACATCCTTTGGTAAATGCATGACACCATCACGAACACGTGATCTGTCTCACTGGCTAATAGTTGAAGTGCCTCCTTGGAAATCCCAACTAGAAAATTGGGCATGCCCCTCTTAGGCATCATCTCGCCCCACATGTGCATCCACACCTCAGTCATCGGTCTAGGAGGCCAATAGACAAAAGTAGGTCTCATCTCTGGAAACCTCTCAAAAAATAAACAAAACAACTTTGAAGCAAATGGCAAGTTCACCCTCCCATTTATCATATCACAACATCTATCTGGTGCTGTACGAAACTGTTGCAAGAAAATGACAGGCCACCTAATAAGTCGTGGCCTCTTTATCAAATAATCAACATAATACAAAAGAGCCAACTAATGTGTTGACCATCACCAGTAAATTGTGCAATGGTCGACAATAACAGTGAGAGGCATTTAACGTCCTCTGAACCGAACGAAGCAATCCGTAACTGTCCACCAACCACCTTAAAATCATCAGAAGAATGTATATCATGCGTAATATACCTATGAGAGTAGGCAAGTTGACTCTCAGTTGCAACACCCACTAGGACATCAGGAAATTGGGGAAAATCATCCCCTCTCCTAGATATCCCAATGATAAAATAAATATCCTCCACAGTGGGATGGTACCACTGATGAGGACCAACTCTGAATGCCTGTTGATGGACATCCCATTGACGGATCAACTGTGCAAGAAAGGCATAATTACCCTTCATGGATGTAGCCTCCTCGTAGTACTTGAGGAGGCCTACATTCCTCAAGAGGAGCTGCGTAGCTGTAGTAATAGGCCGAGGGTACAAATCCCTCTCCCTCTATCTAGCCTCCCACTCCCGAACCATATTGTACTGGTCAATTCTTTGTTGCTGCTCCTCCATGCATTGACGTCTCTGCATAATTAACATATAAATTACATCAACATCATACATAAAAACATAACTTTTTTTCAGTAAATGAGAAATTTATTTCAAAATATGCAAACATAAATATTTTTCAAAAAAACAAAAATTTAACCTTCGGTTCGCCTTCAAAATAGTAAAGCACCGCCCATGGTGCACACACATATCTCACGCACTGCATGCACAATGTAATTTATTTTAGGGAGTGCGTAGTAATTATCAATGCACTGGTGCGCCCCATTATATACAACTCATCGCGAAAGCATGGTGCCTCTTTAAAGCAGTGTGTCTAGATACTACGACGCCCCGATGTGTTCCATTCATTAGACACACCGCTTAAAATAGACACTCATTTTAAATGGGGTGTCGTATCCATGTTTGCACACCGGTCCATTCCGTATAATCCACGCACAGATTGAAAAACACAAAAATTTCCACAGTGCGTAGTTTATTGTATATGCACTAGTGCATTCACTATAAAGGATGCACCAATTGAACACTATCTATTTTCAACAATACATATATTATTATGAACTCACAGGTGCGTTCACTATAAACAACACATCATTTAATGGAAACTATATATTTTCGACGGTGCACCGTTTATTATGAATGCACTGGTGCATCATTTATAAATATGCACTGATGTGTTTTGTATTGCGATGCACCGACCCAAAATGAACTATACATTTTTGGTGCACCCTGTAAAATTTACAGGGTGCACCGCGCACGGTGCAAGCCAAACAACTCGAATGCACCGCGCAGAAAAAAAAAATTGAAAAACAATGAAAATTTTACTCAATTTCACAATTTAATCTGGTAAAAATTCAATGTACAAAGAAATAAAGAATTTACCCAGACATTTTTTCATCGAGGAGGCATGGTTGGGGTGTAGTGAAAAAAACAAAATTTGCCCACCGTATGGCAAAATTGGAATCCCACAAACCGAGCACTGAACAAAAACAAGGAAAACAATGGAAGCACCGGCATTAGTGTGCTTCAGTTGGGAAAAGGTGGCACTGGTGCTTGAGAGCTTCTCTGCACTGGAAATGGTAAAAATGGTTTTTTACCGCTGCATTTTTTTTACCCCTGTTTTTGTGTGTTCACATTAAGTGCACCGGTGTGCACCACTGCAAACAACACACCGCTATTAAAAAAAAACCTACGACGATGCACCAGTTTGGAATTCACCAGTGCGCCCAAGGTACAACGGTGCACTGTTATGCATTTTTAAAAGGAAAAACACAATGATGATGCACCCGTTTGTTGTGCACCGGTGCGCCCATTTAGTGTGCACCGATGCTCGCGATCTTCTTTTATATGATGTGCACCGTTGTTTTCTATTTTTTTTTAAATAACTTTGCAACAGTGCGTCTAGATACTGTGACACCCCAATGCATTCCATTCATCACGACACCCCGCTTAAAATAGACACACATTTTAAACGGTGCGTTGTATCCATGTTTGTGCACCGGTGCGTTCCGTATAATCCACACACCGATTGAAAAACGCAATAATGTCCACGGTGTGTAGTTTATTGTATATGCACCGGTGCGTTCACTATAACGTACGCACTGATTGAACAACTATCTATTTTCAACGGTGTGTATATTATTATGAACTTACTGGTGCGTTCACTATAAACAACACACCATTTAATGGAAACTATATATTTTCAATGATGTGTCGTCTATTATGAATGCAACGATGCATCGTTTATAAGTATGCACCCGTGCATTCTGTATTTCGACGCTCCGACGAAAACAAAATATACATTTTCGGTGCACCCTGTAAAATTTATAAGGTGCACCGGGGAGGATTTTTTTTTGAAAAACAATGAAAATTTTACTCAAATTCACAATTTAATCCAGAAAAATTCAATGTACAAAGAAATAAAGAATTTACCTAGACATTTTCTCGTCAAAGAGGCATGGTTGGGATGTAGTGAAAAAAAACAAATTTTCCCACCTTATGGAAAAATTGGAATCCCATGAACCGAGCACCGAACGGAAACAAGGCAAGCAGCGAAAGCACCAACAATAGTGCGCTTCAGTGGGGAAAAGGTGGCACTGATGCTTGAGAGCTTCTCTGCACCTAAAATGAAAAAAATGGTTTTTAATTGTTGGATTTTTTTTATTTACCCTTGTTCTGGTGCACTCTCGTTAAGCGCACCACTACAAACAACACACCGCTATTTTAAAAAAAAACCTGCAACGGTGCACCAATTTGGAATGCACCAGTGTGCCCAAGGGACAATGACACGTCGTTATGCATTTTTAAAAGGAAAAACGTAATGACGGTGCACCTATTTGTTGCACACCAGTGCACCCATTTAGTGTGCACCGGTGCCCGCGAGCTTCTTTTATATGATGCACACCATTGTTTTCTATTTTTTTTTTAATAACTCTGCAACGATGCACCATTGTATTTTAGCACTAATGCGTTGAGTTCTGGTGGCGCACCGGTGTGGTATAGACTTATAAACGCACCATTAAAAAAAATCTGCTAAAACATCCGCCCGCTCACCTCCACTAGTGACCTCCTCTACAAACGAATTTTTGGGCTATTTTTATAGGGGCTTTCACAAAAATCTCCGCTATAGGGTCTTTTCCTTTTAGTGTTTCTCTCTATTTTTTGATGGGGCATCAAAGAATAACCTAGGGGTGGAAAGTGCGGGGGGAGTCTACAAGATCCTAAAGGAAATGAGCTTGTTCACTATGCCTATGGGCTTGGGAAAGTTTCAAATAATTTAGTAGAGGCCAACTTGTTGTGGTGTGGCCTTTCCATTGCCAGCGATGAAGAATTCAAATATTTATTTGTTTTCAGGGATTCCATGTTGATTATCAAAGCAATGGTTTCCCTCTCCATCCCAGAGGGAAATAAGTTAAAATCCATTGTTTCTTGAATCAAATGTGTTTTATCTCAATTCGATAAAGTCATATTCTATAAGATCAAAAGGGATTTGAATGGTGAAGTTGATCATTGGGATAAGATTGCATCTTCCTTAAGCCCATAAGTGCTAGTTAAAAATGGGGACATAATCCTTTGCTTAATCCCCCTGGATCTATTTGTAAGTGGACTTTAATTGGCATCAAATAGAGATGCAATCAATACCAATCAACAACTGGTCGTGCCTTGGGAAGGATGGTGTAAGGTCTTTCATATCACATCTCTTTATAGTTGGGAAGGTTTAATTTGTGGTAATTTAATGCATAGAGATGATTTCCCTCTTGAAATGTGGGAAAATGCTTCTCCCATACTCTTTATTGACGTGAAATTTCAGTCTTTCAATTTGGTATCTGTTGGGTAGGGGCTCTGGTGGTGGTTTCAATGCTCCCTGGGTGGAGCTTCTTGTCCTATGGTGCATAAATGGTAGGTTTGTCTTCCCTTGTTACAATGGTTGGTGTTCAGATCATAGTCTCTCTTTAGGGTCTGAAGTTCCTCGCCATGCTTTTCTCCTGATGTTGGTACTTTCATCCTCTACCAGTGCTCTGTCAAAGCAAGTCCTAGAATTTCAACCTTTCTTATTTGGTGAATTTGTTAATGGATTTTTTGTTTATGATTCTTGAAATTGGGAGACTGAGTTTAATTTGGAAGTTTTGTTCACTCAGTGGTTTGCGAATTGACCCTAATTGATATATCTTAGACTGGTTACAAATCCAATTGACTTCCTCCATTCTCCTTTTAGTTTATTGGTGGATTATTTGGATTTTGTCTCTGCTGAGGGTGTGGACAGGTCTACTATGGAAAACAAAGACATCAAGGAGATTCAACGAGTTTTATGAAGGCACGAGGAAATCAACTAGGCCAACAACATCACTCTAATGGTAATCTCTTCCAAAATCACTGAAATCAAATAGGCCAACATCACCCATAATGGAAACATTATGAGTCTTCTATTGCTTTAGAAACAACAAATTGATTCCTTGGAGATAGAGTGCAATAGACTTCGATGTTTGGGTCTCTTTCAGTGTGTGGAATCTCTCTCCATTGCCTCCAACAATGATGGTACTAGGAATTTTCTTAAAGTAGGCCTACATGAAAATGAAACTGTCCACTAGATGTGGGATCATATGGAGATTGAAGGTCCAAACTCCCCTCATTCTGGCAAGTGGCGGGAAGAAGAAGGCAATGTGCATCTTTATCATTTTTTTTTTTACAAAAATTGGAGAAAAATATATTTATAAAAGAACAACCGAGGTCGCTTAGTACACAGGCAGGTGCTGGTAAAGAAGAAAGTCCAGTAGAATATATCTTTTGATTACAATGATAACATTGTTATTCCTATTGTGCATTCATGCGATACTATTTTCAAAGCTTTAGCATTCAGAAAATGTGTTCATGCACCTTACATATGTGTACAAAATTCAGATTGATATACTACTTTTCTATTTTGATGAGATGTTCATTAGCTAGGGGAAGCAAAGCCACATTCAGATCTAGAAAGAGAATTTTCTCACTGGTTCTTGGTCTGATGTTGACTGCTTCATTTTGAATCTGGAATGAAGTCTCTGAAGGAGCTTCCCTTGCATCCAATTTTGTTTGCATCATCTCTCCCTGTCTACGTAGGATTTCCACTTCATCTTGGAGTTTCCCAATTAGCCTTCTATGTTGTGCCAACGTTTCCAGAGTGAAGGAAAGGGTCAAGCTATGTGAGTCTACTATGAGAGAATGTCGGTGGGTGGAGGTAAAGTTATCCTCCACCAACTCTTCATCAACAAGCGCCCGAGCTTGTTGTGGGGCATTCCCATGAGCCATGGATGGTGACAAAGTGTAGGAGTCAAATTCAGTAGGGGCTTGGGGCGCCACCAAATTACAACCAACCAAGATTTCTAAAGACCACCCTTGTATCCAGGAGGCGGTAGAGTGGAGACTTATTTCAGCACACAATGGCAATGAATTTCACATAAAAACAATCGAAAGGAAGAGGAAGACTAAATACCTGACCAAAGATACTTCCCAATTGAAATGAAAGATGTTGAGGGAGGGCAGAGGGGTAGGTGCTCTTTGTCCAAGCCAATTCATCTTCCTCACAAAATTACTCTGCCTACCAATTAACCTGTGCCATTTTGAGATTTCCTTCAGCTAGTATAGATGTTGTAGTGGCGAAATTGGTTCTCCACCTGAATCCCTGAATCCTAAATTTACATTTTTCTAGAAAGTTAAACAAACCAGGAGATGGAAATTTCTCCCAGATGAATGAGGTTTTTTAATACTAGGTGACATTGACAATCTCCCTCTTTTAGTAGGACTTCAAGTGGCACGGGTGCATGAACATAGTCGGCTGCAAATCCTCCCATGGATAAGAGGTCCTGCAGGGGCTATTGTGGCATGTACCTTCTGAGACTCCACACTTACTATCATGATTACAACCTTTTCATTCGTCCTCAAATCCATTAATGCTTGAATTGGCCTAATGCTGCAAGGTACAAATTGCCAAGGAGTCCCACGAGGGAAATTCATGAAATGATCGCACTTCACCACGGACATGATCGATGCCAAGCACGACCTACATAATCCCACAAGCCAGGAGATAATGGGAGTACTATGGTGCCATGCCTATTTATATCCACTCCCGAGTTGCATGAATGTTCCACCTGTCTTTCAATGATTAACCTGGGCCTTGGTGGCTCGAATTTGATGTGGGGGCCTTTTCATTAGGGAGGGGCTACGAATACGACCCAACCTTGAACTTTCAAGAGTCCAGGGGACATTCTAATTGCATGGTTATCCATTTTGTCAAATTCCCTATTGTTTTTGTGCATTATATGGAACAAATTTGCTTGAGTGGAGGACATGAGTGTTTTTGTTCAATCTATTATTCTATGGAGCTTAGTGTTCTTTGGACTGGTTCACATAGCAAAGTAATGGATGATATTTTTTGAGTCACCTATGATTGTGATATGTTTCAACTACTGCTCCTGTACTAGAAAAATCCCTTGATAAATCGCATATGCTTCAACCATATTGTTAGAAGTCCTGCCCAAATTCCAAGAGAAGTCTAGCAAACAATTTCCTCTTGGGATATACAACACCCCTCCCACACCTACCTCCCCTAGATTTCCTTTCGAAGTCCCATCGAAACATAGGATTTGTCCCACTTGAGAAGATAACCATACGTTATATTCTTGTTGAGATATTTGAAGTTGCCAACATGACATTTGAAGAATTTTAGGAGAGTGGGTTATTTTGATATTCATTTTTGATAATCATAACTCAACAACATGTTGAGGGCCAGAAAATTTGTTGAGTTAATTTAGAATAGAATAATTGCATTACTTGCTTGGAGAAGTTGCAGTTTAGAAAGAGATGTGCAAAAGGTTCCAAGTTTTGTTTGCAAAGGGCACATCTAAAAGGTCCCGTGATCCCTCTTTTGAGTAGATTTCAAGCTAATTGGAGTGCCTAAGTATTTGAAAACTTTCCAGTCCACTAAGAAAGGGAATTGTAGTAAATTTTCAGTTCTTGCTAGAGTGCTTTCTTTGATGTTCCATGCATAAATTTGGCTCTTGTGTTTGTTTATAATTCCTCATGAGGCTTCTCTGTATTGATCTAATACCAATTTGAATCAGTTGGACATAAATTGAGAAGCTCCACCAAGAAGCAAAGTGTCATTGGTGAATTGAGAATGGTTTATTCTTCTGATGCCCCTTGCTATCTTCAAACCTGGGATGGAGCCTGTTCTTCGTTCGTGTTTTAGTCTTCTATTAAGAGTTTATACCATTAAAACATACAACATTGGGGAGAGTGGGAATCCCCGTCTTAATCCTCTTGAGGCTTGAAAAAAGGGAGCAGTCCTGCCATTTATTAAAGGAGCTATCCAGGGGGTGGAGATGCAGGCTCCGATCCAGGAGATAAAAGAGTGATTAAAGTCATTTTTTTTTAAAACTTCAATTAGGAAACTATGGTTTACTCTACCAAATGCATTTGCCATATCTATTTTAATGACCATAACTCTTTCTCCATTGTTGAAACTGGTGTGGATCGTCCCCTGGACCAGGGTGATATTGTCCCAGATCTGTCTTTTTGCAATAGGGCATCCTTGATTTGGAAGGATGAGGCGAGGTAATATCAACTTTAGCCTGTTTTCTATGAATTTTGCCATTATTTTGTAGGATACGTTACAAAGAGATATGGGCGGTACCTGTCAAAGGAAGAGGCATTTTTGTCCTTTGGAATCAAAGCTAGGAGAGACGAATTGGTGGCACCACTCATCCTACAAGATTTTTTCACATATCATATCATTCACATGAAATCTATTTTCATAATTGTCCAACATTTCCTGTAAAAATGAAGAGTGAAGCCATTTGGACCAGGAGATTAATCTGGGTCAAATTGATTGATGAATTCTCAGACTTCTTTTGTTGAAACCTTCTTGTTTATATCTATGTTATCCTCCTCTGTGATCACGGCGGGGATGTGCTCTACAAACTATTTACTCAGTTCCTGGTTGTCTTCTCCTTCCTTGGAATAAATATTTCCAAAATGGGAGGATGATGCCTTTTTAATTTCCTCAAAGGAAGTTATAAGGGCTCCTGATTGTGGCTTTATTTCCTCCACATTATTTCTATGTTTTCTTGCCTTTGCCTGCTTATGAAAGAAGGAGGTGTTTCCCCCCCTGCTTGGAGCCATAGAGCCCTTGATTTTAGCCTCTAGATCATTTCTTCATTATGTAAATCCTTCATATAATTTTGAATGAGTTCCTTCTCCTGAGAGATATGGGTATTATTGATTTCTTTGAATTCCATATTTTTCTGTAACTCGTCCAACTGCTTTTTACATTTTTCTACTTCTTCCCTAGGATGGTGGGGAGAATTTTTTATCCACACCTTTATAGCTTGTTTGGTTATTTTGAGGTTTTTCTCCCAGATAAAAATAGGGGACCCATCCACCCATTTAGTCCACACATTGGAAAGCATGGGGAGGAAATCCTCTGACTCCAACCAAATGGGGTTAAACCGAAAGGGAATTGCTCCTAAATTTTATGCTTTCTCAAAGGAGAGAGAGTTTAGACGATGGTCAGAAAGGCCCCAAGGAATTATCTGAGAGGATATATTAACTGGAAGATATGACATATAACTATGGATAAAGAAACGGTCCAGTCCAGCTGCAATGTGGCCTACTCTAGTGTGTTTATTGCTCCACATGTATTTACCTTTGCTGGGGTGAACGTAAAAGAGGTCCAATCTAGAAAAAAAAATCTTCCATGCGTTCCCTAAATGGATCTCTAACTATTGAGCCTCCTTTTTTTTCATTTATGTGTAGAGTTGTATTGAAGTCGCTTGCTATGATACAATTTTTCTGAAACCCAACAAAGACTCCCAACATTCTACTTTCTCCCAATAGTTGTTAGGCATATAAACATTGAACATGTGATAGATAATACATAAGGGCATATGTTTCATTTGAACCAACACCCATTGGGCTGATTCATATCTTCTTTCTTCATTAAAGGACATGTATTCCACATGGTGAAAATTCCTCCTAACGCTCCTCTTGCATTTAGGGCTATTCCTGCACTTGTCTTCCATATTTGTTGCATTTCTCGGAGGGCCTATGGCCCTTGCATTTAGTCTCCTGGATTAGGATTATTTGGGGTTTTTCTGATTTAATTAATTTTCCCATGGCTTCCTTTTTTTTCCCCATGTCCCATTCCCCTACAATTCCAGGAGATTAGCTTCATTACTTGTGGTTTTGGTTTCCCCCTTTTTTGTGGGTTGAGTATGTCCCTTAGACGAGGGTGCCTTTCCTAGTTTCCCATCTTTTTTGAATACTTCTACATGCGTAGTTTGAATTCCCGATTCTTTGTCTTGATTTGCAACTTTTTCCCTTTTGTTTCGATTAGTTTTTCATCCCACTTTTGTTTCTTTGGTGCTCTTGGTGATGTCCAAATCTGGATCATTCCCCGATTCCTCCTGAATATCTACCTCTGGAATTTCCGGTATGTTTGAAGAAACACGAGGAGGATTCAAACTAGGGGAAGGATCCACAAGTTGATTGATAACTGGTTCATTCATTTCTATTGGGGGAGTTGAATCTGGTTCGTGTTGACTCTGGTTCTCTTTTGACGTTTCCTTTTCCTTTGAATTTACTGTTTCCGCCTCCATATTTTCTAGCGTTGTGTATCTATTTTTATTTCTTTTTGCATCATTATTCCCCGCCATTAGATATTTTCCTTTGAGAGGAGATGAAGGCATGGAGATTGCTATGCGTTCTTGCTGATGTACTGGCATTTTATTTGTAATTTTCTTCCTTTTGGTTTGCTGCCATTGTTTCTGGTCTTTGTCTTCTAGTTGGTCCATCTTTTTCTTGGGACAATTTTTTGCAAAGTGACCATATTCATGATAACCTTTGCACTTGAATGGGAGTTGTTCCTAGTGTACTGTTTGGATATATGACTAGTTATCTAGGGTGATTTGAATGGCCTCTGGTAAGCCCTTTTCCAGATCTACTTCTACACATAGTCGAGCATAAGATTGGAGGCCATCACGTGGTTCAACATGATCAATGAATCTACCCAGCGTGTTCCCAATGTTTTTCAGTGCTTCGTCATTCCAATAGTGAAGGGGGGGGAAAGGAAAAGGAACCCATACAAGAATTGCTGAAGGGATGTTGTTTTCCGGAATAAAATATGGGGTCCATTTATTCATATACATTCCTCTTGAA
>JASDQU010101796.1:6395-24379 GCA_032191745.1 Picea mariana | reverse complement strand
AATTTACAGGGTGCACTGCACACGGTGCGAGCCAAACGACTCGAATGCACTGCGCAGAAAAAAAAAAAAAAATTTGAAAAACAATGAAAATTTTACTCAATTTCACAATTTAATCCGGTAAAAATTCAATGTACAAAGAAATAAAAAATTTACCCAGACATTTTCTCGTCGAGGAGGCATGGTTGGGGTGTAGTGAAAAAAACCAAATTTGCCCATCGTATGGAAAAATTGGAATCCCACGAACCGAGCATTGAACAAAAACAAGGAAAACAATGGAAGCACCGACGTCAATGTGCTTCAGTTGGGAAAAGGTGGCACTGGTGCTTGAGAGCTTCTCTGCACTGGAAATGGTAAAAATGGTTTTTTACCACTGCATTTTTTTTTACCCCTGTTTTTGTGTGCTCGCATTAAGCGCACCGACGCGCCCAAGGTACAACGGTGCACTGTTATGCATTTTTAAAAGGAAAAACACAATGACGATGTACCCATTTGTTGTGCACCGGTGCTCGCGAGCTTCTTTTATATGATGCAGACCGTTGTTTTCTATTTTTTTTGAAATAACTCTGCAACGGTGCATCTAGATACTGCGACATCCCGATGCATTCCATTCATCATGACAAACCGCTTAAAATAGACACACATTTTAAACTATCCATGTTTGTGCACCGGTGCGTTCTGTATAATCCACACATCGATTGAAAAACATAATAATGTCCATGGTGTGTAGTTTATTGTGTATGCACCGGTGCGTTCACTATTGAAAAACTATCTGTTTTCAACGGTGTGTATATTATTATGAACTTACCGGTGCAGTCACTATAAACAACACACCATTTAATGGAAACTATATATTTTCGACGATGCATCATTTATTATGAATGCACCGGTGCGTCATTTATAAGTATGCACCCGTGCATTCCGTATTTCGACGCACTGATGAAAAAAAAATATACATTTTTCGGTGCACCCTGTAAAATTTATAAGGTGCACTGGGGAGGAATTTTTTTTTGAAAAACAATGAAAATTTTACTCAAATTCACAATTTAATCCAGTAAAAATTCAGTGTAGAAAGAAATAAAGAATTTACCCAGACATTTTCTCGTCGAGGAGGCATGGTTGGGATGTAGTGAAAAAAAACAAATTTTCCCACCTTATGGAAAAATTGGAATCCCATGAACCGAGCACCGAACGAAAACAAGGCAAGCAGCGGAAGCACCAACGATAGTGCGCTTCAGTTGGGAAAAGGTGGCACTGATGCTTGAGAGATTCTCTGCACCTAAAATGGAAAAAATGGGTTTTAACTGCTGGCTTTTTTTTATTTACCCTTGTTCTAGTGCGCTCCCGTTAAGCGTACCGCTGCAAACAACACACAGTTATTTAAAAAAAACCCTGCAATGGTGCACCAATTTGAAACGCACCGGTGCGCCCAAGGGACAATGACACGCCGTTATGCATTTTTAAAAGGAAAAACACAATGACGGTGCACCTATTTGTTGCACACCGGTGCACCCAAGGGACAATGACACGCCGTTATGCATTTTTAAAAGGAAAAACACAATGATGGTGCACCTATTTGTTGCACACCGGTGCACCCGTTTAGTGTGCACCAGTGCTCGTGAGCTTCTTTTATATGATGCACACCATTGTTTTCTATTTTTTTTTAATAACTCTGCAACGATGCACCATTGTCTTTTAGCACCGATGCGTTGAGTTTTGGTGGCACACCGGTGTGGTATAGACTTATAAACGCACCATTAAAAAAACTTCTGCTAAAACATCCGCCCGCTCACCTCAGCTACAGACGAATTTTTGGGCTATTTTTATAGGGGATTTCGCAAAAATCTCCGCTATAGGGTCTTTTCCTTGTAGTGTTTCTCTCTATTTTTTGATGGGGCATCAAAGAATAACCTAGGGGTGGAAAGTGCGAGGGGAGTCTACAAGATCCTGAAGGAAATGAGCTTGTTCACTATGCCTATGGGCTTGGGAAAGTTTCAAATAATTTAGTAGAGGCCAACTTGTTGTGGTGTGGCCTTTGCATTGCCAACGATGAAGGATTCAAATATTTATTTGTTTTCAGGGATTCCATGTTGATTATCAAAGCAATGGTTTCCCTCTCCATCCCAAAGGGAAATAAGTTAAAATCCATTGTTTCTTGAATCAAATGTGTTTTATCTCAATTCGATAAAGTTGTATTCTATAACATCAAAAGGGATTTGAATGGTGAAGTTGATCATTGGGATACGATTGCATCTTCCTTAAGCCCATAAGTGCTAGTTAAAAATGGGGACATAATCCTTTGCTTAATCCCCCTGGATCTCTTTGTAAGTGGACTGTAATTGGCATCATAATAGAGATGCAATCAATACCAATCAACAACTGGTCGTGCCTTGGGAAGGATGGTGTAAGGTCTTTCATATCACATCTCTTTATAGTTGGGAAGGTTTAATTTGTGGTAATTTAATGCATAGAGATGATTTCCCTCGTGAAATGTGGGAAAATGCTTCTCCCATACTCTTTATTGATGTGAAAATTCGGTCTTTCAATTTGGTGTCTGTTGGGTAGGGGCTCTGGTGGTGGTTTCAGTGCTCCTTGGGTGGAGCTTCTTGTCCTATGGTGCATAAATGGTAGGTTTGTCTTCCCTTGTTACAGTGGTTGGTGTTCAGATCATAGTCTCTCTTTAGGGTTTGAAGTTCCTAGCCATGCTTTTCTCTCGATGTTGGTACTTTCATCCTCTACCAGTGCTCTGTCAAAGCAAGTCCTAGAATTTCAACCTTTCTTATTTGGTGAATTTGTTAATGGATTTTTTTTTTATGATTCTTGAAATTGGGAGACTGAGTTTAATTTGGAAGTTTCGTTCACTCAGTGGTTTGCGAATTGACCCTAATTGATATATCTTAGACTGGTTACAAATCCAATTGACTTCCTCTATTCTCCTTTTAGTTTATTGGTGGATTCTTTGGATTTTGTCTCTGTTGAGGGTGTGGACAGGTCTACTATGGAAAACAAAGACATCAAGGAGATTCAACGAGTTTTATGAAGGCACGAGGAAATCAACTGGGCCAACAACATCACTCTAATGGTAATCTCTTCCAAAATCACTGAAATCAAATAGGCCAACATCACCCATAATGGCAACATTATGAGTCTTCTATTGCTTTAGAAACAACAAATTGATTCCTTGGAGATAAAGTGCAGTGGACATCGATGTTTGGGTCTCTTTTAGTGTGTGGAATCTCTCTCCATCACCTCCAACAATGATGGTACTAGGAATTTGCTTCAAGCAGGCCTACATGAAGATGAAACTGTCCACTAGATGTGGGATCATATGGAGATTGAAGGTCCAAACTCCCCTCATTCTAGCAAGCGGCGGGAAGAAGAAGGCAATGTACATCTTTATCATTTTTTTTATTACAAAAATTGGAGAAAAATATATTTATAAAAGCACAATCGAGGTCGCTTAGTACATAGGCAGGTGCTGGTAAAGAAGAAAGTTCAGTAGAATATATCTTTCGATTACAATAATAACATTGTTATTCCTATTGTGCATTCATGCGATACTATTTTCAAATCTTTAGCATTCAGAAAACGTGTTCATGCACCTTACATATGTGTACAAAATTCAGATCGATATACTACTTTTCTATTTTGATGAGATGTTCATTAGTTAGGGGTAGCAAAGCCACATTCAGATATGGAAAGAGCATTTTCTCACTGGTTCTTGGTCTGATGTTGACCACTTCATTTTGACTCTGGAATGAAGTCTCTAAAGGAGCTTCCCTTGCATCCAATTTTGTTTGCATCATCTCTCCCTGTCTACGTAGGATGTCCACTTCATCTTGGAGTTTCCCAATTAACCTTCTATGTTGTGCCAACGTTTCCAGAGTGAAGGAAAGGGTCAAGCCATGTGAGTCTACTCCGAGAGAAAGTCAGTGGGTGGAGGTAAAGTTACCCTCCACCAACTCTTCATCAACAAGTGCCCGAGCTTGTTGTGGGGCATTCCCATGAGCCATGGATGGTGACAAAGTGTAGGAGTCAAAGTCAGTAGGGGCTTGGGGCGCCACCAAATTACAACCAACCAAGCTTGCTAAAGACCTCCCTTGTATCCAGGAGGTGGTAGAGTGGAGACTTATTTCAGCACACAATGGCAATGAATTTCACATAAAAACAATCAAAAGGAAGAGGAAGCCTGAATACCTGACCAAAGATATGTCCCAATTGAAATGACAGATGTTGAGGGAGGGCAGAGGGGTAGGTGCTCTTTGTCCAAGCCAATTCACCTTCCTCACAAAATTACTCCGCCTACCAATTAACCTGTGCCATTTTGAGATTTCCTTCGGCTAGTATAGATGTTGTAGTGGCGAAATTGGTTCTCCACCTGAATCCCTGAATCCTAAATTTACATTTTCCCAGAAAGTTAAAAAAACCAGGAGATCGGAATTTCTCCCAGATGAATAAGGTTTTTTAATATTGGGCGACATTGACAATCTCCCTCTTTTAGTAGGACTTCGAGTGGCACGGGTGCATGAACATAGTCGACAACAAATCCTCCCATGGATAAGAGGTCCTGTAGGGGTTGTTGTGCCATGTACCTTCTGAGACTCCACACTTACTATCATGATTACAACCTTTTCATCAGTCCTCAAATCCATTAATGCTTGAACTGGCCTAATGCTGCAAGGTACCAATTGCCAAGGAGTCTCACGAGGGAAATTCATGAAATGATCGCACTTCACCATGGACGGGACCGATGCCAAGCGCGACCTACATAATCCCACAAGCCAGGAGATAATGGGAGTACTATGGTGCCATGCCCATTTATAGCCACTCCCGAGCTGCATGAATGTTCCACCTGTCTTTCAATGATTAACCTGGGCCTTGGTGGCTCGAATTTGATGTGGGGGCCTTTTCATTAGGGAGGGGCTACGAATATGACCCACCCCTGAACTTTAAAGAGTCTAGGGGACACTCTGATTGCCTGGTTATCCATTTTTTCGACTTCCCTATTGTTTTTGTGCATTATATGGAAGAAATTTTCTTGAGTGGAGGACATGAGTGTTTTTGTTCGATCTATGATTCTCTGGAGCTTAGTGTTCTTTGGACTGGTTCACATAACAAAGTAATGAATGATATTTTTTGAGTCACCTATGATTGTGATATGTTTCAACTACTGCTCCTGTACTAGAAAAATCCCTTGATAAATCACATATGCTTCAGCCATATTGTTAGAAGTCTTTCCCAAATTCCAGGAGAAGTCTAGCAAACAATTTCCTCTTGGGATATACAACAGCCCTCCCACACCTACCTCCCCTGGGTTTCCTTTTGAAGTCCCATCGAAACATAGGATTTGTCTTGCTTGAGAAGATAACCATAGGTTATATTCTTGTTGAGATATTTGAAGTTGCCAACATGATCTTTGAAGAATTTTAGGAGAGTGGGTTATTTTGATATTCATTTTTGATAATCATAACTCGACATGTTGAGGGCCAGGAAATTTGTTGAGTTAATTTAGAATAGAATAATTGCATTACTTGCTTGGAGAAGTTGCAGTTTAGAAAGAGATGTGCAAAATATTCTGAGTTTTGTTTGCAAAGGGCACATCTAAAAGGTCCCATGATCCCTCTTTTGAGTAGATTTTCACCTGTAAGCAGTTTGTTATGGGCTAACTGCCAACCAAAAATGTTTATCTTTGGGAGCCCATCTATGTTTCGAATCTCCTTCCATATATTGGATTTCTTTGGTAATTGGGATTGAGTGAGAAGCAGTTTGTAACCTTCCTTCACCAAATAGATAGAGGAACCCCACCCTTTGTAGTCCTACTATTGGAGATGAACTGGTGTGAAGCCATTGATAATCAAAAGAAAGAAACAGGAAGCTGAGATAAGATTGGGGGGGACATCTCCCAAGTTTCACCCCTTCCAAGAACCATTGTTATGCCATTCGGAGATGTCAAAGATGGAGGATTTCCTGTGAGAAGTTATCCATGGATGGTAAGAGTCCAAGGAGGGGATGTCGAACATGATTCTAGAGCCTGTAAAGGAGTCCTCCCAAAGCTTGATATCTTTTCCATTTCCCGGGCACCAGAAGAGATGGTCCTGCAAGGGCGGGAGATAGGCACTTATGAGTTTCCAAATTGGAGAGCATGTGTGTTGGATAGGAGAAACGTCCAGACATATTTTTTGATTTCTTGTTAGGTATTTGTGGCATATTTATTTCTTCCACCAATATTTTCCATCTGATACAAATCAACAGAGAATTTTTTCTCCTAGCACGATATTTATATTTTCTGGATCCCAGATTCCTAGCCCACCATGTTCTTTAGGGGCGTAGACTGTGGACCTATTGAGCATATGGATTTTTTTCTCATTCTATTTTCCCCCTTGCCATAAGAATTTGCGGATTAGTTGATCTATTTCCGTTTTTATCCCTATTGGGTCTAGGAGTGATGAAAATTGGAAAATGGTGAAAGAGGATAATACTAACTTTGCTAACACCACTTGACCTGCCGGGTTCAGCCATATAGCTACCCAAACTTCAAATTGATCCTTAATATTTTGAAGGATAACTTGCCACACCTCCCCTGGGAGAGTTTTCAAGCTAATTGGAGTGCCTAAGTATTTGAAAAATTTCCAGTCCACTGAGAAAGGGAATTGTAGTAAATTTTCAATTCTTGCCAGAGTGCTTGCTTTGATGTTCCATGCATAAATTTGGCTCTTGTGTTTGTTTATAATTCCTCCTGAGGCTTCTCTGTACTGATCTAATACCAATCTGAATCAGTTGGACATAAATTGAGAAGCTCCACCAAGAAGCAAAGTGTCATTGGTGAATTGAGAATGGTTTATTCTTCTGACGTCCCTTGCTATCTTCAAACCTAGGATGGAGCCTGTTCTTCATTCGTGTTTTAGTCTTCTATTAAGAGTTTCTACCGTTAAAACATACAACATTGGGGAGAGTGGGAATCCCTATCTTAATCCTCTCGAGGCTTGAAAAAAGGGGGCAGTCCTGCCATTTATTAAAGGAGCTATCCAGGGGGTGGAGATGCAGGCTCCGATCCAGGAGATAAAAGAGTGATTAAAGTCAATTTTTTTTAAAACTTCAATTAGGAAACTATGATTTACTCTATCAAATGCATTTGCCATATCTATTTTAATGACCATAACTCTTTCTCCATTGTTGAAACTGGTGTGGATCGCCTCCTGGACCAGGGTGATATTGTCCCATATCTGCCTTTTTGCAACAAGGCCTCCTTGATTTGGAAGAATGAGGCAAGGTAATATCAACTTCAGCCTGTTTTCTATGAATTTTGCCATTATTTTGTAGGATACATTACAAAGAGATATGGGCGGTACCTGTCAAAGGAAGAGGCATTTTGGTCCTTTGGAATCAAAGCTAGGAAAGATGAATTGGTGGCACCACTCATCCTACAAGATTTTTTCACATATCGTATCATTCACATGAAATCTATTTTCATAATTGTCCAACATTTCCTGTAAAAATGAAGAGTGAAGCCATTTGGACCAGGAGATTAATCTGGGTCAAATTGATTGATGACTTCTCATTCTTCTTCTACTGAAACCTTCTTGTTTATATCTATGTTATCCTCCTCTGTGATCAGGGCGGGGATGTGCTCTACAAACTATTTACTCAGTTCCTGGTTGTCTTCTCCTTCCTTGGAATAAATATTTCCAAAATGGGAGGATGATGCCTTTTTAATTTCCTCGAAGGAAGTTATAAGGGCTCCTGATTGTGGCTTTATTTCCTCCACATTATTTCTATGTTTTCTTGCCTTTGCCTGCTTATGAAAGAAGGAGGTGTTTTTCCCCCCTGCTTGGAGCCATAGAGCCCTTGATTTTAGCCTCCACATCATTTCTTCATTATGTAGATCCTTCATATACTTTTGAATGAGTTCCTTCTCCTGAGAGATATGGGTATTATTGATTTCTTTGAATTCCATATTTTTCTGTAACTCATCCAACTGCTTTTTACATTTTTCTACTTCTTCCCTAGGATGGTGGGCAGAATTTTTTATCCACACCTTTATAGCTTGTTTGGTTATTTTCAGCTTTTGCTCCTAGATAAAAATAGGGGACCCATCCACCCATTTAGTCCACAGATTGGAAAGCATGGGGAGGAAATCCTCCGACTCCAACCAAATGGGGTTAAACCGAAAGGGAATTGGTCCTAAATTTTATGCTTTCTCAAAGGAGAGATAGTTTAGACGATGGTCAAAAAGGCCCAAGGAATTATCTGAGAGGATATCTTAACTGGAAGAGATGACATATAACTATGGATAAAGAAACGGTCCAGTCCAGCTGCAATGTGGCCTAATCTAGTGTGTTTATTGCTCCACGTGTATTTACCTTTGCTGGGGTGAACGTAAAAGAGGTCCAGTCTAGAAAACAAATCTTCCATGCGTTCCCTAAATGGATCTGTAACTATTGAGCCTCCTTTTTTTCATTTATGTGTAGAGTTGTATTGAAGTCGCCTGCAATGATACAATTTTGCTGAAACCCAACAAAGACTCCCAACATTCTACTTTCTCCCAATAGTTGTTAGGCATATAAAGATTGAACATGTGATAGATAATACCTAAGGGCATATATTTCATTTGAACCAACACCCATTGGGCTAATTCATATCTTCTTTCTTCATTAAAGGATGAGGTATTCCACATGGTGAAAATTCCTCCTAACGCTCCTCTTGCATTTAGGGCTACACCTGCACTTGTCTTCCATATTTGTTGCATTTCTCGGAGGGCCTATGGCCCTTGCATTTTAGTCTCCTAGATTAGGATTATTTGGGGTTTTTCTGATTTAATTAATTTTCCCATGGTTTCCTTTTTTTCCCCTATGTCCCATTCCCCTACAATTCCAGGAGACTAGCTTCATTACTTGTGGTTTTGGTTGCCCCCCCTTTTGTGGGTTGAGTATGTCCCTTAGACGAGGGTGCCTTTCCTAGTTTCCCATTTTTTTGAATACTTCTACAGGAGTAGTTTGAATTCCCGATTCTTTGTCTTGATTTGCAACTTTTTCCCTTTTGTTTTGATTAGTTTTTCATCCCACTTTCGTTTCTTTGGTGCTCTAGGTGATGTCCAGATCTGGATCATCCCCCGATTCCTCCTGACTATCTACCTTTGGAATTTCCGGTATATTTGAAGAAACACGAGGAGGATTCAAACTAGGGGAAGGATCCACAAGTTGATTGATAACTGGTTCATTCATTTCTATTGGGGGAGTTGAATCTGGTTCGTGTTGACTTTGGTTCTCTTTTGACGTTTCCTTTTCCTTTGAATTTACTGTTTCTGCCTCCATATTTTCTAGCATTGTGTATTTGTTTTTATGGCTTTCTGCATCATTATTCCCCACCATAAGAGATTTTCCTTTGAGAGGAGATGAATGCATGGAGATTGCTATGCGTTCTTGCTGATGTACTGTCGTTTCATTTGTAATTTTCTTCCTTTTGGCTTGCTGCCATTGTTTCTGGTCTTTGTCTTCTAGTTGGTCCATCTTTTTCTAAGGACAATTTTTTGCAAAGTGACCATATTCATGATAACCTTTGCACTTGAATGGGAGTTGTTTCTAGTGTACTGTTTGGATATATGACTAGTTATCTAGGGTGAGTTGAATGGCCTCTAGTAAGCCCTTTTCCAGATCTACTTCTACACATAGTCGAGCATAAGATTGGAGGCCATCATGTGGTTCAACATGATCAATGAATCTACCCAACGTGTTCCCAATGTTTTTCAGTGTTTCGTCATTCCAATAGTGAAGGGGAAGGAAAGGAAAAGGAACCGATACAAGAACTATTGAAGGGATGTTGTTTTCCAGAATCAAATATGGGGTCCATTTATTCATATACATTCCTCTTGAAACCATGAAATAGGAACCATTTCTAAAAATCAGATCTCTATCAGCTTTCTTTTCAAAAAGAAAGACGAAGAACCCCTTACCACATAATGCATAGGACATTTGCCCCTTTATCATTTTCTTCCAGTTTTGATCCAACCATTGCGACATTGCTCTTGGTCAGGGCCATAGTCCCATAAACTAACCAATCAAATCGTTTTTAGCTAGACGAAGGGAAAACGGATGGGAGGAAGAAGGATGCATTGGAACCTTGGGGATCTTGTCGATCTTCTTAACAAAGCGAGACTGAGGTAGGCCTTTTGCCTTTTTCGTGTAGGAGGTAATGAGAGAATGAAAGGTTGCGATATCAGAAGGAGGCAAAGATTGCGGGGGAAGGGGGGGGGCTCCTCCCACCGAACCAGAGGCCATGAGGACGACTGAGGCCACTTAGCTATGGAAACCCTAAATGTTGATCACCACTAAGATTTTCGTAGTGTACATATTTATCATTAGTCTAAATGTTTTTTTGAGTTATATGTATTCTGTGTCAATATGTTAAACATGCTACTGACCGAAATACATGGAATTCTTGTTTTGAGGAGTCTCTACTATCTTTAGATGTCTATGCAAAAATATGTTTAGTTTTGAGGAAGTCTCGTGAACTTTGTTGAATGAATTTGTTGCTACCCTAGACTCAACATTTTTTAAATGAATATAAACTTTTATTTCAATGAAAAAATGATTAATGAAAATTAAGTTCCATCTTAAAAAATATTAAAATTGAATTAAATTGATCTAAAAAATTAAATACAAAATGCTTCCATTGTTTTGACAACTTTTGGTAGATGCAAATTAAAACAAGCCACATGTGGCAATGTCCCTCGCAGATACTAAAGTTTTGTAAAAACAGATTACAATGGTGGGCATGAACCTTCTTTCCTGTGAGCATTTTGATGTCTACCCAGTGCTTGAGAATTGGAGAAGTCTATGCAGTAGAATTGGCGAAGTCTATGCAGCAGAATTGGCACTCATACTTTCGATTGTAGAAACCCGAATTGCTATCTTCATTAGCCTTATCGGTTCTCAGCTGGCGTTGGCTTACTCGTAGCCGTGCTGGTTGTGATCATGTGATCATATCTAATACCTCTTTCAATATCCCATAACCACCTACAATCGACAATAGGTTGAAACACCACTACCTTATTAACATCTGTCTGTGATTAAACCGGGACTTAAATTGGTAACATTCCACATGTGTTGTCAATAATTATTAATTGGAATTTCCTAAAGACTTATATTCAAAACACACACCTCGTAGAGCAATGAAAGCATTTGCTTGACGTGCCATTTATGCCTTCCTCTCATGCATGTTTGCAACTTTTTTCACTTCACCAACTGACTCCCCATATATCTATGTAAAAAACATTCCATCAGATGACACTTGAAGTGAGATCCACATGAAATATGAATCACAAAGATAAACACATCCCTGGAAATTCATGTGCCGAACTTGTTGTACGTGTATCAATACTTATAAACTTTTGCAGAATATTCCTCACTATATATTTGCAATAATTGGCATCTTTATATGTTGAGTGTATACATGACAGAGTGTATACTCTCATTTTTATACAATTCAGGCGAAAGACTGAATGGATATGAAATAAAAGGTTGATATGAAGAAAGCCCATTCACATCTCTATGTCGACATAACCAGTGTCCATGGACGTTTTGCAAATGCTGTGTTATTTTTTTCCCAAACTCGTAGTTGAACATTGGGGTTAGATTTTTAAGATGTTGGGCTCCGTCGTAATAGTGTGGACCTAATGGTTAAGAACATGTGTTTCCTCCTAAGAAGTCACAAGTTAAAATATTGCTAAACTTCTATAATCATTTCGGTGACCGAGTGATAGTAAAATTGGGACCTTAACAAGGATTAGATATCTGATTTTGGTTTGATGTATTTCCTCTGCATCTCATCTTGAGAGGTCCTAAGAGGCTCTTTGCTATTACTGTGTCTACACTGGACTTTCAACGTCATTCACAATCTCAGAACAATATCGTGGAAATTGGATTAATGCCTGATCAACTCAAACTTCCGGGAAAATGTAAAGACTAGCCTCCATATTCTCGGACTCTCGACCTTTTGTAATGCTAAAAACATGGCATTTATAAGGGCAGAAAAACCAGAAGGAATTGTAAACATATAAATTGTAAAGAATAAAGCAATGCAATATACATTTAGAATTGCATTTGAATGTTCTCAAATTCTGTACTAACCATATTGAAAGTCATCAAGATCGTTGTAAAGAACATTGAACTATTATTTGTACTGTAAAAATGCCTCAAAATTTGGAAGCATGTCAAAAACATAATTTATTTATTACACACTGAGTTACAAATAAACTATTCATATCTATGAATATACAGATTGTATATTCAACAAACAAAAGATAGTATACCCACTTCTCAGTATATGAAATACAAAGATAGTATACCCACTTCTCACTATATGAAATATAAAGATAGTATACCCACTTCTCACTATACAAAATACAAATATAGTATACCCACTTCTCACTACACAATTTTTTTTACAATACTACAACATTTGTAACTTATTACATTGAAGTTACCTCATTGCACAAGTAGTCTCAAGCACCAGTCACTAGCCAATGCACAACAAAACAATTATAGATACCAAAACCAAGTTTACAACTTAACAGTTTATACCAACAAAAGTAACATGTGGTCCCCTATATACTTCATATGCAAGACAACTAAGACAATCCCCCAGCCCATGAAACAAAACTATCATCTTCAGTTCCAAATCCATCCCCCAAAATTTTGTCTTGATAGTAGGAATTGATGGCAATCATGCAAGAACAATATCAATCAAAATCCAAACTATCAACCTCAACTTCACTTTCTTGAGTGATTTCAGTGATTTCAATTGGCTGGTCTTCCTTCCTTTCCAATTCCCTGTAGATTGTATTTTTAATCTTCTCTACAAGAACAATGGGGAGGAGGAGGGTCGCCACTCGGTACTTCCCATCAGAAAAATAATGAACCCCGTAATTATAATTGTCAACTAAATAAGCACTTGGTGGAAGATGTGCCTGTACAACCTGGGGAACAAAAGGAAATCGACGAAGCTTATACCAAGATAACAAGCACCACTCCTCTACAACAGGATCCATTCCTCTGCAATAGACTCACACTTATTATACAAGTTCTTGGTCGAGGGTTTAGATTTGTCATACAAAGCCTTCGCCACTTCCTTTATCTTTTCCACTGGCCTGACTTGTCGATATTCAGTCATGACAAACCTGGAAACTTCGAGTGCCATTTTTTCCGCCCTGTAAATCTCACAAGTTCATGAGTTTAGTGCTAGGGGATTACCACTATCAAGCTTATCGATCACATTACCCACCTTTACAAAACCACAAAGAAAATAATTACAGGCATCCCAGATTGAATGACAGAACTCGAATGAAACCCCATCATTTTCTTTTTCTGGATAATTTAATAACAATGAACCCAAATGAAACCCTTGAATTTTCTTATGGTAAATTTCATGATAAAGAACTCGAATGAAAACCTAGATATTTTTTGGTAATTTAATGACAAAGAAGCCAATATTGTCCTAGATATTTCTTCTTCTGGTTTAAAATTGCGATCAAAGTGAATTTAATAAGCCAGAGTAAAATCAAAAGCAAATTAATTGTTGTTCTGTTGAGTCTCCTTTTTGTTACCTCCAATTGCCTTATCTTGTCCCATATCCTCACCAATTTTGCCTCAGACATATGCACTATTTGCCTATTTTCCTCAACAAACATGTCTTTTAGCCATTCTTGTGTACATACAAGGTAACTTATGTTTAATCATGATTTATAATATTTATTAATGATTGGGATTGAATAATTGATGTTAAATGCTCTCTAATTACTTTGAATGATCCAAGCAGACCTTATGACAACAAATCTTATTCATCTTGTACTTGTTTAGGCGTTTTAGGCGTTCATCCGGTACTTAGCTCGTCCAGTACCTATTTTCGTGCTTGTTCGATACCAATGTTGAGTTCGTTCAATACCTATTTTTGCGCTCATTCGGTACCTATTCCTGTGTTAGTCCGATACCAATTTATGTGACTGTGTGTGTCCGGTACTAATTTATGTGACTGTGTGCGTCTGGTACCAGTCTTTTGCTCCAGCTGTGCGCGTTCGGTACACATTCCGCATTTGTAGGCTTGGATGTTTGAACGAGGTTGTTCTCGATGGGTTCAAGGAATTTGTTGGTTCAAACATTCTTTGTTCGTTGATTACCATGATACATTTCATCACTCATGCACTTCGTGTCATGAGGATGAAATCGTTCCCTTGAAAAACGATACATCTACCAATTGTAATATTTATGGAGACATTTGATGTTATCTCCAGACTTTGATTGTAATGGTTGTTTCTCTTTAAAATAAAGAGCCTTGTAGATGATAGATATACAAAGATAGAATTAAGCATTGTTATGATGTAAGATTGATTCTTGAATATCGTTGATTGTACCTCTACTTTCTGAAGTAATGATATAGATCGCAGTTCATGGATTCTATGTGTGTGTTCAAATATTCTCTTCTATAAGTTTCTTTTAAAAGCTGCCTTGTTGGTATGGCAAGGGCCCACCAAGCCAATCAAGGTAAGATTCTTTCTATTTAGTTGTGAATATAACTATGGTTTTTTGTGTGTGGATAAAATAATTTTGTGTTTAATCATAGCATCTAACTTTATTCCTATTATGTTTCAGTGATACACTTGATATCATACAATATAGATGTGTGATAATTCTGAGTGAGTGAGAGTTTTGTGTGTAATGTGAGATTTCTGAGTGCAACAATTTCTGAGTAATTACTTGTCATCTTTGTGTGAGTATACGAAGACAATCATTTGATTAAATGCTTTAGTGTTTGTTTATATTTTGCAAATATAGGGACAAGTTGGATCTCCATCTTTCACCATACATGAGCCTATAATGGAGTATTTCACCACACCTAGAGTTTTCTTCCATAATTGATTAGTCTACATCTTGCAAACGCATGCACAATCACGACCTCCATCTCTCACCCTAAATGCACCTATAATGGAGTGTTTTACTCTACCTGGTATTTCTTCTAGGATTGATTGAGTTTTCTCTTAAGAATATGCAGACTGTTAATTGTTGTTAGTTTAGTTGCTCCAGAAAATAGAGTCAAAGTTCATCGTTCCTTTTCATGAGCCTACAATGAATAGATTCATCACATGAGCAAGAGCTTTAGATCATATGCTTGTTTATGAGTTTTGCTTTCTGATTTTTGAACTGTGTGGAGAGTGTTACTTGAAAAGTGTGAAAATAGAGTATTGGTTTTAGAGTGTTTTCTTATATAGGCTATACTCATCATACACAGGAACTTATCTGTTATTGGCACATATAGGTCATCAAATCTATTGATTATGAAATCAGATTGACATATTAAATGATTGCAATATATTGAACATATAATTGCACCAACATGTTCCATGGTTAGAAGGCAAAGGCTTCCAGCATACCTTTTTATCTACGAATTGCAGAATCTTGAAAGGATTTCCCTCGGCCTTCTAGTAAACATGCATGACAAAAAACTTAACAACTCCCTCCATAGCATAAACCCCCTATTTTAGAGACCCCCTATTCTCTCTAGCATACTCGTAGATACTAGAAAGATGAGTCGTGGTCGTCTGAGCATCTTGGAAAAATCCAAGGTATTTTGTAAGGCCAAAAGATTTGTCAAGTATCACAATGAATAATACCCGCATGGTTGAGATTTTTAACTCACCTATTGAGAGAAGTGAGAAGAGATTGGGTGGGCCTGTAAATCGATCTGTTGCCATATGTGAGAAGAGTTTTTTCATTGTTGGCGAGCTCGGGAGGAGGGGCGAGCCAAAAATTGAATAGCAACGATGGACGAAATATGATCAAGCAGGTGGCAGTAGGAGTAGGTGGACTGCACATCGACTGTGGTGTCACACATACGCTTTCCCCGCCTTGATTGTATACCACCTGGTTTCTTCCAAACATTTATCCTCTGGTTGCATATATTATATTAAAGACATATATGTCCAATTGGACCTAGGTTTTATTCAGTAGACTATAAGACATTTGAAATGAGGGTGGAAGTCAATGTTTAATGAATTGCCAGCCTTATTGGCGAGATAGCTCTAGGAGCAGGGAAGATACTTATCTATATTTATCCGTACAAATCCCACTAACAAAAACTTCAAATATATATCTAATACCCACAAACGAAAAAGAAAACAAACCGATAGTACAAGCGTTAAGTAGATGGAAGATTGTGTACCATATCATATGGGACCAATGTGCACATCGCCATAGCCATGAGGTGGTAGAGAAAAATGATAGAACCAAGACGTTGATTGGGATATTTGTGGTGTGATATTTAACTTCCTTCGCCAGAGTCAAAATGACATTGTACCCAATGTAGCTGAAGTAAACATTTGTTGCAACATTGAACACCTTGTTTACCCCATATGGTGTGAAACCCCCCCAGGTTCGTCATATTGGCCAGCTTTGTCAAGTTCTTCACATATCCCTTGGAAAAAATGATTACGAAGATGATCAAGATGAATCCCAGATGCAGCGTGGTGAGCACCATATTAACAGTCAGGCTTTCCTTCATGCTACTAATGAAATCAAAATAAGATATCAAACTCAGTTAACCCAAAAATAATCCTAGCATAACAGCAGAGGAAAGATGGGAGGATAGAAACATGTAGAAAATACATATTGTAAGCACAATAACAAGGGCAAAGGCTATAAGATCTCATTTGTTTAAGCCCTCCGACAATTCGTGCACTTTGAAGCGCCATTTATCGACATTCTCGAAACCAATTGCAGATCCAAAATATGAAGTAAAGCTTCAGGCAACAACAACATTGGAAACAACATATTCCATTATCAGATTTGTGCCAGTAATATATGCTTTGAATTCCCCTACAAATAAACACCCACAATTGAGAAATCCTTTCTTTTGTGATGAGATAACTGAAACCCCCCCTACAATGGGCATGGCTACGACAAACTTAGTGTAACAAAGGGTAGACACAACATAACAAGAAAATGGGGAAAAACAATGAAGAGAGAATCTGAAGTGCACCTGTCATGGAGGCCATTGATTTTCACAGAAAACTTGATATGTTTCACAATTTTGCAAGAATCCTAGAATGGTCACTTGAAGGAAGTAGGCGAGTTTAGATGCAGCGAGGATCTCAGACATAAAACCAAGAACTTTCCCACCCACGCATGAATGAGACGATAGAGACTCCACCTGCCTGAGTTGGATTGACGAGCCCAACCACCTGTCCCGACCACTCCCTGCTCCCTGCCAATGTCATTAATGGCATGACGACATCTCGTCGCTACCCCCTGACAGTCGTGCCCGACACAGACGTCACGGGAACCATGAGGTACATATTGCAAATCATCCAAAACTTAATTTCCCTGCTATGGCAGGGACATAATAAGTACCAATGAGATAAGTGGATGGTAAAGTGACCAGTCTACTCAAGAAAGTTTTTAGGCAAGTTGAGTTTGCTTGCATTACATATAACTTAAATGGGTAAAGGTAAATAATTTCGAAAAAGAAAGTGGAGATGAATGCCAAAGACTTAAATTATTTATGGCTATAAATAGTGGCTTTAGGATTGGTTGTCTCTATGCCTATAGTTTCTTATTTAATATTTAATTTGTTTAGTTGTGGAAGTTCATAAGAATAAGAAATCCTTCAGTCCCAAACTACACAAGCTATGCTCCTTTAAAGGAACCTAAGATCTCTACGACATTTAAATGACCTCGATAATATTCAAGTTAAAATGAAGAGTTTGAGATTTGGTTGAGTGAATGTGCAACCAACAAGAAGACAATAGTAAAGACAATTAGACCTTTCTCAAAGACAAAGTAAAAGCATTTACGTAAAGGGTCAAAACATATAAGGAGTGCATCAAAGAACTTCAACATTAATAAGTTGTCACCTTCTACCACACTCCCTTTGACTCAAATGCACGTAATATCTGTAAACATTTTTTAGAATGAGAAGGAGGATCCCCTCGAAGAATACTT